>CAUHTR010008001.1:9397-86752 GCA_959609185.1 Schmidtea polychroa
TATTAACAGATTATCTCGACATTTGTTAAAAATAAAACTCTTGCATTTGAAAGTATTAAATTAATAGAACTAATAGAACAATGAAGCCATATTAATTCATTTAAAATAAATAATTATATACAATAAATATTTATTTATTAAAAGAAATTGAACACAAAAAGTTTCCATCTCAATTATTGTTTTATTGAAAGTTTAATAAAATAAAAACATTATAAATTGTATATTAATAAAGTTAAAATCAATCTTTTCATTTTATTTTTAAATTGTGTTTTACTGTATTGATCAACTTTAAATTCAAATTATTTACAAATATTTCAATATATTATATTAAAAAAATAAGAAAATAATAAATAATATAAATTACATATTAACATGGTATTGAAAAAAATATATTATATTATATTGTATTGAAATAAAAATATATTGCAATATATTGTATTGTAATAAAAATATATTGCAATATTTTAACAATATTATTGTGCACAGCCTAGCAATAAACCACGCACCCATTGTTTATCGAAAAGTTTTATAATTCATTCATTATTTATTGTAATAGTAAAAATATTATTTACGTGTAATTTAACAAATTCGTTAAATTGCTTAATAAAATTTCAATTGAAAAAAATGAAAGTATGGAGTGTATGACAATTTTTTAAAAAAATCTATTGAGAAACATTTAAATTTTTAAAATTAAAGTAAAAAATTAAAGTAAAAAGCAATTTGAATTTAAAATACATTTAATTTAAGCCACAAATTAACTTTCCTTGAAAACAAACGCTCATAAAAATGGTACAAAGATAAAACTATCAGCCCATATCAGTTGTACAGATTATGTACTAAAAGTTGAAGTACATGATACAAAATGGTTATGTTAAGCTCTGAAAGACCATAAAGGAAAATATTATCGAGCAAAATATATGCAGTAAAATAAAGTAATTATTTTCGTTTTGATAAGTGAAAGTAAATTAAATTGATCACAAACACTTGAAAAAACTAGTGCTGAAAATTGCAAAAATATCACCTATAGTCCTAACTAAATGAGGATAAATAAAAACAGATAAAATGTGAAAAGAAATAATGTGTTGTTAAAATAAAAAATAAAATTATTTAAAGCAATCTGTGAAATTAAATTGCCTAGAATTTTTTTAATGTACTAAGGTAATCTATTTTTATGGGAATTTCACTTGGAAATGTTTAACCTGGTAAATAAGCATTTTACTTTTTTGATTGTTAATCTTGTGGTTTAAATTTATAGGCTTCTTTCTTGGCACTTTATCTTTGAGTATTTTGTGGAAATAAATCAAATTTTTAGAGGAATTTTGTTTAATTTTTCATTTATCGTATTACTATCGAGTTCCTTTACTCAAGCACTAACAAGAACTACTAGAATAATTCCTCAGCCGATGAATTTTCAAAATATTTATTTCTCTTGATGACGATGAAATCTTATGAATCAAGCTCTCATGATGAATTCCACTTAATAATGGATTTTCTAAAATTGAATATGGTGAGATATTGTATCATCAAATTAGAAAATTGCGTTAAAATTATTGTATGTTAATATTAGAGAATAAATTCGTGTATTTTAATAGGTGTTTATCTGCAAAAAAGTTAAATATGTTAAACGAATATTTAACTGGTTTTGCTTTAATGCCGAAAAGAAAATCTCCATATTAAAACTATATCAGGATAAAATACCATACAATATGATCATATTAAACAAAGTTATCATTGGCAAGACACTATTCTAGTTATCGGTTTTTTATGAACTCCACAACATAGGAGTGTATCTTCAATCGATAGTAGAACTTTTGTACATTTTCATCACAAATATAAAGATTTAATTTAATTTATTTAATTTGCAATCCACTTTCTAGTGATACTTCACATCTCATTTTGATTAAACAGGTCCACTGAATAGGTTACATTGTCATAATTTTAAAAGGGTTTATCTTCCAGAATTTTTTGTTGAGGAGTTAATATATTTAATTATAAAATTATTCATAATTTCATGTTTCACATAATTTGGTGTTATATTGTATTATAAAAGTCTCATGAAATATAAAATTTGAAACTATAGGCTTAATAAAAATAAAAGTATAAATTTTAAAAAAACAAAACCAATTGTAAGTGAGAAACAAAGTTAATTACAGTATTAGTTGCACTTGTATTTAGAAATTAATATTTCTATATTAAAAAATGAATCATATTGTTAATAGGTTATAAAATATAATAAAACAGGAATATACTTATTTTTTTTAATTATTAACTTATTAACAAGCAAATTATCTTTTTTCAGGACTATTACATAATGACTTAATCGTTTTGTGGACTTACAAATCAATTCATTGAGAAATATTGAATGTAACCAATTATGAAGGCCAAAAAGTACATAAGTTCATTAAACAATTAAATAATAAATAAATAATATCAATTGGATGCACGTAAACCAAATATTTCTCATTTAATCTGTTTGATTTATTATTTTCCTAAAGTTATTAATTTGTTCCTTAAGCATGTAATCATGTGTCCATGGATTTTTTTTCTAAATTCCTAATTATTTACAAAACAACTGGAAATTATATATTTAGGCAAAATCATGTACACATTCATATTTGGTGAAAATAAATAAAATATATACTCAACAAGAGTAAAAATATCGTTTTTTCTAATAAATATCATCTGTAAGAAAAGTTTTTATTTATAATCATTATTAAATAATTTTAACTCTTTAAATTTAAGTAAACAAATAATCAAAATGTTCTAATGATTAATGTAATAACAAACCAACATACCCTCTAAGGCGAGACGGTCTCTGCGTAGAAAACCAAAAGATTGAGAAGGCCAAATCACCAAATGTGTAAGTCCAACATCACTTTTACACTGATACAAAATTGGTGACTTGAGATTCGTAGTTGATGGTATTTTTAATTTCATTAAGCGAGAAAAAAAATTAGCGAGAATTTGAAAAAGGGTAGATTTAGTGGATTTGATATCTTCTTCAGGTTTACCTTTCGGTATTTTGGAACCATTCATAGTAAATAACTGGTAAATTCCATTAAATTATTTATTATTACAAGAAATCTATGCACGCTAAAATTAAAATTATAAATGTTTGATGAACAGCTTTGCTTCAATTGATCAAGAAAGACAATCTTAGAGTTCTCATAATATTTTTAGAATGAAACATAAATAAAACAAATATGGCAAATAAACAATTATACTTAATATAGACTGAATAACAAATTATTTTGTGGAATATCTATCATTCTGTTTAAAGTAGATTAATAAAACATGTCACTTCTTAGTCGATTTATTGGTTCATGCAAGACATTTGGTACCAAGTTAGTTATTATGGTTATTCTTCAATATGAGATAAATAATCTTTCGTTTAATATACACAATAAAATGCCTCTAATTAAAAACAGTTTTATAAATTCTAACCAGATTTCACTGAATATATACTTCTAATTTTTAATATAAGTAAAACCGAAATTTAACAGCTGTCGCCATCAAAAGTCAGTATAATATTCACACCTTTACATAAATAGCGTCAACATTGAAATGATAACGTTGTGGCTTATTATAAATCTACGTTTATTATGAAATATTTTTTCAATGTCTTTAAACTATAGATATTTAATCTACCAAATCAAATATCTAAACGCATAAAACTATATAATTGTTTAAAATGATGAAATCATTGAATGTTAAATAAAAAACGCCAAAGAAATTTTAACAGCTTTTTGAATTTTGAAATAAATTATGATTTGAATCCGTGAGATTTATACTAAACCTGTTTTTAGGAGTTTATTTTTAATTATAATTATAATATTGGAAACTAACTTCTCTTTTTTTATAATAATATATAGATAACATATAAAGAAAACAAAATATTCTCGATCATAATCAATGAATTTGTGTCATTATTTAGTTAGTTCTTTGATTCTTTCGTAAGAATTTATAATTTTTCTGGTCGGTAAACTAAGTCACTGCAAATTAATATCACTTGACCATGGTAATTTTTGTTGCTGGAGAAATGTTTCATTGACCGAAATAAAAATTTTTTTGAAACTAAACTTAGTGAGAACGGTTTAAGAAATTGGGTACAACCAATTACTTTATAACCTAGACTGACATAATATGAACAAAACTTAGTAATTATTTCATCTCAGCAAGAATAGCATCCTAAGTTGAAATGTTAAGTTTCTCTCACTCAAACTAAATATCAGGTTAGTGGGACTGAAGAGCAGTTTTAGTGGTCTGTTAAGCTCGGTATATTGAACCGATAATACGATTAAATGGCACAAAAATTGAAAATTATTCGAAAGTTGTAGAATGATCGACTTTTGGTGAATATTTATTAATAATAAAATTTGTTTCAAAGCGATTCTATCTCCATTTTTTAGGTTTTGTGTTTACTTACCGATTTCGTCATTCCTAATAGGTGGCTAATCTATACTGTATCTTTCATCAAATATAAAAACTGATTAATGAACATAGATGATATCACATAAATGAAAAATTAAATCGAAATTTATTTTTGTTAACTTTGAAAATTATAATTTATCATTTAAGAATAGATTATCAGATTATAAACCTTTCAAAACAAAAATTAAGATAAAGAACAAAATTAAAATTTACCTGAAGTTTTGGAATCTAAACTTATATTCTGATTGTTAAATTGACTGAGTTGGTCGGCCGTCAGAATTTGTCCATAGACTGGACCACTTTTCTTTACCTCTGTTCGATGAGAAAAGACATTTTGTTTTTGAAACTGATGTGCCTTTACTATAAAAATAAGTAATTTTTTAAGCAACAATAAGTAAGAGTGTTTGATTTATTCCAATTGCCATAATAATAATAATAATAATAATAATAATAATAATAATAATAATAATAATAATAATAATAATAATAATAATAATAATAATAATAATAATAATAATAATAATAATAATAATAATAATAATAATAATAATAATAATAATAATAATAATAATAATAATAATAATAATAATAATAATAATAATAATATTAATAATGATATTAATAATGATAATAGTAGTAAGAAGGATGTGATGTAATTATAATGGGATATTTGATTTCCTTAACCTCTACCTTATATTATGTAATGCTTGCATGTGTGATTTATTATTTTTGATTGTCTGGGGCTCCCAAATTATGTCACTGATTATTATTTCCCAATAAGCTATTGCTGATTTTGTTGGTGTTAACACACTGGGTACTATAAATAGTACCATAAATAAAGTTTTTGGAATTTATCAAATTATTCTTATTCTTTACATGGCGACCACGCTTTCAACACAGGAATTATTACGGCTTCAATTGGAGACGATTTAGAAGAATTTATTGAGAAGATTGAAGCATACTTTCCAATTATTCACCTGGAAAATAGTCAAAGAAAAGTAATTCGAGCTTATTTGAACGAAAATTGCCACAACAAAATCGACAAAATTCCAGATGAAGAAGATTATGCGAAAAGGCTTAGATTAACATTCGAAGACAACTTGGATTTAGCTAAGGATTTGGAAAAGTTGCGAAATCAAAGTGATAAAAAAAATGAATTTTCAAAATTACAAAGAAATCAATTCCAAGAAGGACGAGCAGATTATCAAAGAAATTTCAGTGGAAGACCTCAAAATGGAAACTGGAATCAAAATCGAAGTTCAGATCAATATTCAAAAGTGCAATGTTACGCTGCCGTGAAATTGGTGATATTCGACGGGAATGCACAAATACTCGAGGTTCGTGTTATGGTAAAACAGGTCATTTGAGTTTTCAGTGTTTTCAGAAACAGAATCATTACGAGATGAGATTGCAAAAAGCTTCGAATCAAAACCATGGAAATTTCAATCGATACAATAGAAATTCTAATCAAGAAAGTGATCGAAACAATGGAGAAAACATAGCTGCAGTATATGATGATGAACCGAAAGACTATGATTGACAGTCAGAAATATCGGGAAATGCCAAAGCTCCAAACAGAGGGGATATGTTAGGAGCGATAAATATCATGTAAGCAATGATCATTTTTTGAGGACCTAAATGCTGAATGTAATGATTATTTGGTTGAATGTTTGTTTGATAATCTTAATGTTGATTTTTTCCCCAATCAAAAATTTGATTCTTATTTTTATTTAATTAATAATTGTAATACTGAACAAAATGTGAATGACTGTATATTTGTGAGTGATTGTGATAAAAATGATTGTTTTTTAAATATATCTAATAGAAATTATCCTATATGTTATTAAAGATATAGAATATTGTAATGTAGATGGTAGACCATTTAATAATATTAGATTAAATAATGTGACTTTTAATTCATTATTTAACACAGGACAAAAATAAGTGTTTTATCCGAAACGATTGCTGAAAATTTGAATTTAAAATATTTTAATAAAGGAAATAGAAAGATATCTTGCGCAAACGGTAGTATGTTAGGGATTTTAGGGAAAATTTCTCTAAGTTTAGAGTTCAACAATAAAGAAATAACTGGATAATTTTTCGTCGCTAAGGAAATATACTCAGAAGTAATTGTAGGAATAGATATATTGAATTCTTTAAATATTAAGTTAGTTGAATTTTGTAATGAAAATGTCCTCAGTTTGCAAGCAAAATTTGGTAATAATTTAAAAGTAAATAATAAAAATAAATTTATGAATGAAATATTGAAAATAGAAAAATGCAATCTGATAAATGAAATAGTTGTTGAATTCTCAGATATTTTTATGTAAAATAAATGGGATATAGGCAAAACAGATATTTTAAAGGACAGAATAGAAACTAATTACAAACCAATACCAATTAAGCCGTGGCAATAACCAATGCATTATGAGGAAAAACTAGAGGAAATTGTTAAAAACCTAGAGGAAAATAAAATTATAGAGAAATGCGAATCACCTTTGAATTCACCAATAATATGTGTGCCAAAAGGGGGAACTTCTGAAATTCGGATGTGTTTGGATTTTAGTATTTTAAATTCAAATACAGTTAGACCAGCTTTTCCAATTCCCAATGTGGATGAAATGCTCGATTCTTTGTATGGGGCCAAATATTTTTCGTCGAGTGACTTAGGAAATGCCTATTATCAAGTTGGATTGGATGAAGAGAGTAAATTGAAAACAGCATTTTCTACAAGACAGGGCCAATTTTGTTTTAATAGGATGCCTTTTGGAATAGCTACCACACCATCAACGTTTCAAAAACTTATGACATTAATAATTGGAGATGTGATGTGGAATGAAGCATTAGTCTATTTAGATTACATAATGATATTTTCAAAAACTATTGAAGAACAAAAAGAGAGAATAATTTATTCAAGAATACTCAAAAATAGCTAGGCCATTGGAACCTTTGATTGGAGGTAAAAACAAAAGTATTATTTGGACATCACAGTGTGAAAAAGCTTTTGACGAATTAAAATATAGTTTGATATAGTACTATAATTTCTTAAATATAGTTTTTGGAATTTATCAAATTATTCTTTTTCTTTACAAAGCACAAAGACGAAAAATAAGTATAAGTATAAGTAATAAAATATAAATAATACAGTCTTACCCCGGTTAACGTTGTTAAATGGTTCCAGAAAAACGCGATGTTAACCGAAACAACGTTATACGAAGCAATTATAATTAAGAAAAAAATTCGCAATTAAATAGATTTAAAAGATTAAGAGAATTAAAAAAAAACGTTACAGCGAAGCCACGCAACGTTACAGTGGGGTATGACTATAATGGTGGGGCAACGTTATCCGGGGTATGACTGTAATAATAATAAACTTTAATTAATTACTATAATAACAATAGCTAATATTAACAAATAAAAATTTTAAATAATAATAATTAATAATGAATAACTAAAAAAAATAATTTATAAAATAATATAAAAATAAATAATAAAATAAATGAAGAACTAAAACAACGATTATAATTATTATAATTGTAATTGTATTATTAAATTTATATACTTGCGCTCTTAAATACCCATTACACCACACAGTTATTAATTTTTAAAAATACATTTCAATTTTCTTTTTTACTTTTATTAATACATTTATATAAAAAATTGTTAATTCGTAATTGAAGATATAAACTTTACAATTAATTTATTATGCATAATATCAGTTTTAACCAGTTAATGCAGCTCTTCGTGACATACACGCATTTTATATTGATGGAATTGCGCAACTTCATATCCAATTTATTCAAATATTAAAGCTCCGTTAGGTCAGGTGCAATATTAATTTTCATTTATGTTAATATTTTAAGCCCATATAACTTGCAAACAAACCTTGTTGATTTCCGTATTGTTGTAAAAATCTTTGCAATATGTAAAAAGCGATATGTTATTATTTAAAACTTTGTAATTTATAAGTCATTGATCCGGTTTTGTGTATTCATTTGAAAACATGGAAGGTGTTGGTAATTTTAAAAGGATTGGAAATTATTTTCATAACTCTACATTTGAATTTCTATAGTATAAAGAAGTGCTTAGCAACCGACATGTAGTGGTATAACAATGTACCATAAGAAGATGTACGATGTGCAACGGCAAAATATGTCCTGGCAGAATAACAAGTAAACCATATTTTTGTTATTCTGGCAACATTGATTACAATTGAAAATTGGAACTCAGCTTTATTATAGCACGAATTACTAAAGATGAGTAGTATATCTTTTGTAAAGAAAATGAAATACCAAATATTCAATATTGCATCCCAACTTTTATTGTCATAGTTATTATTGATAATATTGCAGGCACATTGCATTTTAATATATGCCTTTGGAAAACAATGCAGAAAATCCAGTACAAGATATATCTATGAAAGTTCGTGAGGAATTTGTTGAAATGAAGAATGACAGAACAGTAGAAATGAAATTCTCGGAAATTCAATAAGTTGTTTTCTGGATTTCAATTCAGAAAAAAATATCGTCAGATCTCCGATAAGATCATCGAAGAGTTGCTTGCATTTTCTACTATTTATGTGAACTAAATTTTTCAACTTTAGCTCTAATTACAAATGAAAAGCGATCGTGCTTAAATGGCCTAAATCAAGAACTTCGAACTTAATACCAATTTTTGTGTTCATTGAAACAGGGCAAGTATCTCATTAGTTATTCGTAACAAATAAGCAAATAGTTTTATAAATACAATTGTTTTAATTATTTTCATGCCTAATATTTTTAATTTTACCTGTAGAATGACGTAAGAATAATGGGAGAGCTTAGAAGTGTGTGGATGATATAAAAAGTATAAAAAGCAGGCACACTGAGAAAAACACTGTAAAAAATTTAATAAAAATTTAGGGAAACACCTGTATTAGAATTTTTTACAGGAAAAAAGAATTTTCTTAGTACCTTTAGTCATTGAACCAAAGTAGGATAAGTTGGCCTCTTCATATTTATATTACATTGGTTATAGCATAATTATAATATTTAATCCTTATGCGCCACACTTTAATCCAGCAGTAGTTCTGAAGCTAAATGCACTAGATGAAATTTTTTATTTCTATGTTAATGGATCTAATAAGTTTGGTTATATTCTTTTACTTATAAATTATTATTTTTCCTTCGAAGTATTTTGGAAGTAATAATACTTCAGTATTACATAATCTATAATACCTTTATTTTATGCTGTAAAAATACTATTATGTAAAATCTTACAAATATTTTATTTATTTATTTTTAATTTATTTTATTACCGCAAAAGATTTGTCAAAATTGTGTGCAAAATTCCAAGTCAATAGAATATGCAGAAGTGGGTCGAAATTAGATTACAAAATTTTACCTTAACTTACATGCATTAATTCCACTTGATACAAGAAAATATTAATCATTTCTTAAAGAGTATATTGCAACAAATCCTACAGTAGGTCGATTGGTAAGTCCAATGATATAAAGGTTAATGGATATTTTCTACTTTACTTTTTTTGTCTTTATCGATTACGATGCACAGAAAAAAATGGCATTGGGGCACTAGTATGAATCTTAAAAATTGCAATTGGTTTTATTTCTTCATTGATATCCAGTATGATTTAATTCAATGGATTGTATCGTCCAAGAGTTTGCTATCACGCGAGACAAAAGAATCCACTACTCCCATTAATTATGTACTTACAGGAATGGAATTGGTCTTGAAGAGTCAAATTAAGATGCAAAGCTATACAATGCCTAACCAAACTTATATTATAACGAAAACCAATTAATTATAAATATTTATTATACATGTGTATATTATACATTATTATTGAAAATTTATTTATTCCGTATTTATTAAACCTAAGTTCCTATTAAGGTTACTATTATAAAATATTTGAAAAGATCAAGCGATCAACTTTAACATTTAATATTGAATTCTAAATAAAAGAAATTAAAGATAAATTAAAGATTATCATCAATTGTCCTTCCTTCTTTCAAACGATTTTCAAGATCTTTCCAGGCTAATTAGCATGTTCTATGCTCAAAACTGTTTTCATGATCAGCCACCTTCGGATTTAGTCGTCCGTTTGCAAAAACCTTTAGATGGACCAGCAAAACAGTTTTGTTTTAGTTTAACATTTGAAAACAGTAAACATGGAAAGCAGAATATAAAAATTTAATATGAAAAAAAGACTCGGCGCCCCATTCGCCACCCCCTAGCTACGGCTCTGTATATAATTGCCTCGTGTGATAGCAAACTTTTGGACGATACAAGCCATTGAAATAAATCATTTCTTGAAAGACATTTGCTTTAAATGGTTTTGCTTTAAAGGTTAATAATTAACTTCGCAGATCACTTTTTCCGTAATTATGACTCCAAGAGCTTGTTTAAACTAATATCTGTGGGTTGATAGGCACAGGTCGATCCGGCAGGTATTTTTATAATGTGATATTAAGATAGGAACTTTATTTAAGCTCATCTATTGTCTGTACATTGTCTGTTATAATAAAATGAAAAATAGCTTAAATAAATCTCCAATATAAGAAAATGTCTGTTTTAAGAAAATAAATACGCCATATACCTTTTATAAAAATAATAATAATTAATATAATTAATTTTAATTTTTAAATTCTATAATAAAATTAATTATATAAAATCAATTAAAAAAATTAGAAGACAGGTGAAAGTTTACATACAAAACCTTAATGAAATAATATTGATTTTAGGCCGTTAATATTTAAAAATTGGTATCATATTTAGTCCAGGAATATATTCCTTTTACCAAGAACAAAATTCGCGCAATTCATTACCGGAAAATGTGATAAATCTCCTTGTTTTTGAAAAATGAAATTGAAATTATAAGTGACATTCAGAATGTACTAAAAATTCGATTTGTCTAAATTAATGACATTCAGAACAAAAAAACATGTTTATGCAACAAGGATAGTACTTTTTTTAAATAATTAAAAAAATTCAGACAATATATTAAGGAAATTAATATTTAAAAATTAAAAATAATTATTTAATAAATTTTACTGGATTAGAAAACCGATTTATTTCACACCAATTTTGCGATTTTTTAAAATTTATATGTTATTTGATTTGTAAACTCCCAATTTGCAAAATATTCATTTCTTTGACATTTAACGGATTTGAAAAATAAATTAAATTTGTTATTTATAAAGCCCTTAAAATAAGTTTAAACACTCAAACGAGAAATTTATAAATTTTAAGTATTAAAAAATGGCTTTGAAATTAAAAATTTTTGATGATAATTATATTCTAATCAAAACGATTAATATTATTCCAGAGAAAATAAGTTTATAGAAACACTTATAGAACAAAAGACAAAAACAAATAGATAAAGTGAGTGAATTGACACAAAAATTTTATACAATCTTTGTTATTATGTTTACTTTCCAGTAATATAAAAATAACACCATTTAAAATATATTTTTAATATAATTTAACGAAATTTTAATTAAAATCCATTTATGAAAATTATAGTAATACCGTACGAAAGACTTAAATACAATATTTCATTTATAATGCAAAATTTAAAATTTGAAATAAAAATTTAAAATCATTTAACTCAATTTAAAAAATCTATAATAAATTACATTTGTATGTATTTTATCAAAAATGATTAAATAATAAGTATATGATAATTCAAAGTTTAAAATATTATGAAATTATGAATTAAACCGAAATTTAATATGCAAACTATAACTTACATTGATTTAACTTAGTAGAATTTTCTTCCTTGTGACTGATAGATTCAAAACCCATATTGTCAATATTGCATGTATAATTCATTGTGAAAATGTCATTTATAATATTCGAATTCTAATATAGAAAAATTTAAATTTTATCTACAGAAAATATAAAATTAGTAATTATTTATTAATCAAAAATCAAATAAAAGCAACGAACATTAATTCATTTTTTATTATCGAAAGAATTACTAAATTTATATTCCTTAATTATAAATTATATAAATAATGTAAACAATATTAAAAATCATATAATCAGTCTAAACAACATTATGTGTTTAACAAATAAACATTCTGTAAATATTATCAAAATACTTTCAAAAAATGTATAATGAATAATTTAAAGATGAAATAAAAAGTTTTTTATAAAATTTCAGATTGATGGAATTTTTATAATTGTCTAAATACTAAATTAGAAATATATTTTAACTAAATATTTTACACAGAAAAATACATAGAAAACAGACATGATTATGTAACATGTTTATATAAAACTGAACATAGTAACAATTAATGTAAAATCTCCCAAATATTGGGGCTTCACCAAGAGTTTGTTAAAAGGGTTAAAGTAAATCAACACTTATAAATGTGTTTAAATTTAGCGATATCTAAAAATATAGTCGGAAAATGGAAATTTAAATGATATTTAAAGAAATAAAACAACAAAATTTAATACAAAATAAGGAATTTAGGAAGAATTAAATAAATTTTAAATACGAGTAACCCTTAAATGCCCTTCGTATCTTAAAAGATATAACCGTTAAAATATATATTTCTATGTAAATATTCAAAATTTCCCGCGCAAATCAATTTTAAAAAGCCTACTAACTTTATTTTATTTTGAAATATAATGTATGATGTAATCGTAGTTTTAGTATTCAAAGAAATTAATGTTTAGTGTACATTCTAATTTCTAATAAAATAGTATTGGATATTTAAGGGTTAAATTCATCAATATTGTAAAGTGAACATATTGTAAAGTGAACATATTTTATGCTGAAATCCGGGACCAGTCCAGATAAATATAAAAAAGGTTAACGCATTCCTCAGGCCATAATTTTCTTAGTTTATTTAAAAGTTTCGAATTAAAATACCATAGATTTTCATTTTATTCATTTAATTAATATCAAAATAAAAAAAATTAACAAAACAATAAAATTATTATTCTTTTTTTTATTGTAAGAAATAAACTTTATAAAAATAAATTAATAATTATATTTCATAAATAAGTGTAAGTATTTAAAGTACACGTTAATTAAGCCTATTTTGCTGCTAGAAATAAACTTATAAAATTTTTCACATGAATAGGAAAAATTACACTTCGTTTGGAGTATCGCGTTTAATGTATTCACGCTTAATTCCGTTTTTTCAGTGGTTCAATACTTATTGACCACTGAAAATACTCATTCGGTGGTATTATTAGTGCAAAATCAACTATTTTGTTAATACTTTTGAACGGTATATTATTTGTATGAAAGTGATTAAATATTTCTAACCACCTTACATCGGTTGGATTTTATTCTTCATTCTAAGCATTTACTTTTGCTGCAACATATTTTTTAGCATATGATATCTCATCAAAAAGTTTTCTTTCTTCTTTATCGGCATCAAACATTTCCAATTTATGATTAAAATTTGAAATAAATTCAAAACTTTCATGTACATTTTACCAATTAACAATGGTTTTTAGATTAATCCATTTAAAGCAATAATAATGTTCAAATTGTGATACGTGAACTTCTTAATATTGAATACATTTTTTATAAAATTTATTCGTATTGGATTTGAAGGAATTTGTTTTGAACCAACCATTTTCTTCGAAATTTCTTAGCTGACTACGGGCATTTAGAGTTAAATACTGCGTATTCATTATTTCTTTTCACTTCAATTTTAAATTGTCTATTTTCGTAAAAACTTCCATAATTGTAATTTTATCACCTTCAATACTCTTCACTGTATTGTAAAATATTGCTACCTGACTATGCATAAAATATAACCACAATTCTGAGCTACCTTCTTCGAAAAATTTATGCAGAGTATTTGAGAGTTGTCGATAGATAGTAAACATTTTAAAGGAGAATATAATTTTAAAATTCGTTCAATGGTGGGCATCATAGTCAACCACCTAGTCTTACTGTAGCCTAGCAAGCACATGTATTCACCTCTGTATCCAAAAAGAACTCTTCTAATAATTCAACCTTCACTATACATATATGGCTGAAAATTTTAATTATGATTCCTTCAATATCAATTGGAAGTTAATCTGCTGCTGACTGAATGGTGCAGCACATCCTACACCAATAATTGGCTTCGGATTATGGTTCTTAAGTTTACTATAGACATTATTTTTTATTTTTCTAAGAAGGCCACCAAAGTTTGTATTTGCACTATTTGCACAAACAGCTACAATTTTATTTTCTAAAAGAAATTTCTTCAATATTTCAATAATTGATTTAGCTATTATTTCTGAATTTTTACCTGGATGAGATACAAAATCTAAAAGTTTAATTTGTACACCTAGTTTGTAATCAAAAATACGAATTAATGACGGAAATAATTTAGCTTCTTTATGATTTGACGCATCTGTAAATACTGTAATGAAATCAATATTTTCCAAAGTTTTCATAATTTGCTGAATTGTATAAGGTACAAATACATTTTTTATAATAGCTTCGGTTTTTGTGCGAGCGCAAGTAAACTTTGGCTCGAATAATGCAAGAATCAGCTTAGATGTACAGCCCAATTATCTGAATATTTGATTGTGCATTATATTGTGATATGCAAAAACTGCTTCGGCGCTAGCTAATTCCTTTTCTTTTGAACCAAATTCAACTTTTCGAAAATAACCATTTAGTTTTGCTGAAGAACCTGAAGCTAATAATGCTCGTTTATGTTTATCCGTACGAAATATGTTTGGTTATATCATTTTTACTCCCCGAGCCAATTGAGAAGTCGCTAGTACATATATCACAGTGAACACTAATGGTGGGTTACAGGTAATCTAACATTTTACCTTGCCGTGCTGTTTCCAACGCAATTCAGAATACGACGTTAGGTTTTACCACTTGATATCCATTGAGTGATCAATGTTGGTGCTGTACGAAGAGGGTGAGTGCCAGCAAACGTGAGCGCGCTACCCGCACTATAATTGGCAAGCACTGCCTTGGGTTCACGGACTGCCGATAGAAGGTATGTGTCCGCTTTACACCTCCCTATCACCAGATTGCTTTACCAATCATAATCTATGTTATACATCAACTTCCATGAGTCGGGCTGCCATACACTTACTAATTTGGCAGTTACGTTAAAACCATAGAGCACTTCTTTATTTAATCTATAACACTTAATATCATCATAATAGTCACAAGGGCTTATTGACCTTTGAGCTGCCTGCCGCTTCCGGAGGGACCTGGTTTGCTTGGCGAAGCTTCTTGAGCCGGTTCCGCGCTTTTCTGCCCGGCCGCTTCCTCTTAGCTCGACTAGTGGATGGTGTAGGTGAATGGGCTTCCAGGAGTTCCACCGCCACTGGAGGATCCGTTCGGCCGCTTTGAGATCTAGATCCCTTTGATGGAGCTGCGTCTCAAGCTTTCGAATTTGTAGTTTGAGGGAGCGGATCTCTGTTTGGTCCTGGGTACCCTGCAGCTGCAGCTGTTGGATGAGTTGTAGGCGTTTCTGTATTTCCCAGTTGCTAAATCAGGTGNAGCAAATTTTAGAAGCAGTGAAGAGAAATCGGTTCAGGTTTAAGGCATTTTTATAATAATTTCAGGTTAACCTATTTTCATTAGTTTATCATGGACGTAGCATGGTGGATTCATGGGTTTATCCTAAGTAGTCTAAATCGGCGTTCGGGCCCTCTTCGCCATTCACCACAACCCCTTTTCGAATCCCATTCAAAGGGTCTCCCGACTTTGTCCCATCCAACGAATACATTTATCACTCGGGCTCTTCGCCGTTTCCTCTTTATTTCCCTGAGAAAGTCGTCAGGTTTAAATTCCATCCACCTTGGAATACTATATGCATCTCATTGATCCAAACACCTACCGCTCATTATTTATTCCATCACATTCCTACAAATATTGATAACCCACTTCACGATTTAAATGTAAGACAAAACTTATAAATACAATTATTTTAATTAAGTCACAGCATCAACACAGTTTTAAGTCTTTGGCGTTTGTCAGTGGTGGGTTACAGGTGGTCAGACATCTCACCCTTTCGTGCTGTTTCCAGCGTAACCCAGAATACAAGGTTGATTCTGCCAATTGACACCCGATGAGTGATCATCGTTAGTAATGTGTCAACTGGGTGAGTACTCGCAAAAAGTGAGCGCACTGCTTGCATTATAATTGTCGGGTACTCTTTGGGTCCACGGACTATCGATAGAAGATTTGTGTCCGATTTCATTGGTCTCTTGCCTCTATTGTTTTCCCAAAGTCGCACACCTTATCGCTCAACTTCATTATTCAACACGCGTGAGTTCAACATCAAAATTTTACATTTTTATTTTCAAATTGATCCGATTCTGTTCATTAACCATCAAGCGGTTTTAACTTTGTTGATGCTGGTTCAGGTCCTTGCTCGGTCAGCCGCAGTCGTTTAATTCGTTCGCGACCATCTCGGCCTAACCGCTTTCGTTTGGCTTTGGGCTTGGCTGGGTGGAGTTCGGCCAATTCTATAGCCATTGGTCGGATGGCTGCCGTGCCATGTTCATCGATAGTTTACTGGTTTAACTTAGTCTCCAAGGTCCGCATCTGTAATTTCAGGGCGCGTATCTCGGTTTTGTCCTGGGCGCTCTGGAGCTGCAACTGCTCAATCTGCTTTAAATACTTATGTACCACTTCGGGACGAAACCAAGTTTGTTCCATGTTCCTTAAACTTGTTGTTACTGGATTGTAGTCGCTCGACCTGCTGCTGAGCCTGCTCTCTATCTTTTCGGAGGCCTTCGAATAACTTGTACATTTGCTTGAAGGCGTCTTCAAGGTTAATCTTTTATAGACATGTATGAGATACTGAGCCCCTATGGAAGCGTGTTAACTTTAGTGCCCAACTTAAATAATAATCTATTTTTATAGCAATTTCTTTTTTTAATAGTACAGAAGTCATAATTTGCTAAAAATCACTACAACCAAAAGAATAAAATCATAAATGTTCAATAAGATCGTAGGACTATCAATATAACATACTTATTAGTAATTATAGATGGTTTCTAGCTTTATAGGTCAGGTGTATATATAAGTAATATATTTATTAGTAGCTATAGATGATTCATAAGTTTATAAGTAGTATATATAAAAAATACATTTATTAATAATTATAGCTGATTTATAAGTTCATAAGTAGTATATATGTCGTAGGCAAATGGTAATTTTAGGAAAATAACATTTGGTTAGGCAAATACCATTTGCCTGGTCAAATAGCTTTAGCTATTATTTCATTTCCATTGCTTTGGGGGGTGTGGTGTTGAATGTACGTGTACCCTTGTGACCCGTACCCCTAGGGGGACAAATTATGGAAATGAAAAAATAGCTAAAGCTGGCATTTTGCCTAGCCAAATGTTGTTTTCCTAAAATTACCATTTGCCTACGACTAGCCAAATGTTATTTTCCTAAAATTACCATTTGCCTACGACACATATATATATATATATATATATATATATATATATATATATATATATATATATATATATATATACAACACCGGCGCTAGAGTTTCAGATGATGTGTGAAAATTGCATATTACCGCCTTCGCATTCCATAATAAGAGTAAAAAAACGATAAATGCATACATAACAAAACAATATAACTTTATTACTTTTAATTTAATTCATATTTATTATAAAAACATAAAAATCTTATGAAAATAACAAATTTCTGTACAATTTTGCCGCCTTTTGATTTTTCCCCGTGGTGTCTGCGTGAAAATCACGCATCGTAGCCGCCTCACGCCGGGCTTGTATATATACATATATATATATATATATATATATATATATATATATATATATATATATATACCACATTTATTAATAATTACAATTTTATAAGTAGTATATATATATAAATAATACATTTATTAATAATTATAGCTGATTTATAAGTCTATAAGTAGTATATACATAAATAATACATTTATTAATAATTATAGAGAGTTTACGATTTTATGAGTAGTATATATATACAAATAACACATTTAGTAATAATTATAACTGATTTATATCATCATGATTTTAAGTTTTTAGAAAAAAAGGCAATTATAATAAGTTAATTTGCAAAATTATAGTAAATATATATATGGGTAAAATTATCAACAAAAACTGTACCTAAATCGTTATTAATAATATTAAATATAAGATATGAAATTTAGCAATAATCGTAGAGGGAATCAGGGTCTATTAGTAAATATAAAACTATTATCCGGTTTAAAATTTAT
Source organism: Schmidtea polychroa (assembly GCA_959609185.1). Taxonomy (NCBI): domain Eukaryota; kingdom Metazoa; phylum Platyhelminthes; order Tricladida; family Dugesiidae; genus Schmidtea; species Schmidtea polychroa. Next base: position 28,048 of record CAUHTR010008001.1, read on the forward strand.
CTATCTCTGAGTGGTAAATGAAGGGAAAATTTCGGGGGTTAATTTTGGATTCCCAGTATTCATTTCAGTAATATATCGTGCATCTCTACACTGCGCATATGCATTTCGTAGCGTGTCATGACATAGTTGTTTTCTTTTGCCATAAATTCCCCTTTCGACATTTGTTCGTTTCCGTAATTGGTGGTTTATTATTTCTGAATCATGAACTTGTCACGATAAGCAACAACGACTCATTAAGCTTTTATTCCAACGTCAACTTCTCGCTCCAAAATGCATAGGCACAGTATGAGTTCCACATACCCGTTGGGATCTTTATTAACATTGGGTTTAACCGACTAACATTCGTATTATGCAGTGTAATAAATTGAGTCTGGAGCTTTACTCCGTTTAGCATTCCTAATGTATTGTATTTGTATTGATTTTTAATGTAAGGTTATATGTAATTTATACGTGCAAATAAAGTCGGATTTAAAGGAAAATCGCTTGTTTTCGTGGCCTCACTGTGCTCACTACGGCAAGCCCTAATGTGAATGTACATCGGTAATATACTACCGTACTATAATATCGATAACGAGTTCCAAGAACTCCATCGTACCAGAGGTAATTTATCGACGAACCCAGTGGCCTATACCACCGAGTCGGTGCGACCTCCGACGACCCCGCAATACATAATATAAAGGTGCGTGCCAGGCAGTGGCCTGCATACGTCAAGGCTGCGTGCTTCAGTGACGTTGTAGTTTTTTATGAAAATTGGATGTAAGACGGATCAAAATCGAAGATAAGTTCATTCGATGTTGATCCCTCTTGCATGCTAATAAAAGAAACGCATTTTAAACAGCATAATTATATTAATAATAATAATCATAATACAAACAATCGTCCTTACTTTTTTAATAGGATCTCGAAATAGAAGTTTCACAAAGAAAAATTTGGCATAAAGATTAATTTTGTGACTGAAATGCGTTGGTATATATACCTATTTTTGTGTGTGCAAGTACACGTGTATGTATTGATGCATTAAAACAAACTCGAATTCTTTTTATTCTAGAATTTTCTATTTTCTATTTTTGATATTTTTAGTGGCAATTTTTGTGCCATAATTTTTATTTTTAAATTTTTATTTTCTAATTATTTTTTGTTAAATTTACCTCCATGATGGATTTGGAACGATTCCAGAACATTCCATATTAATTTAAAGTTAATTTTATTTAATTGATGTTTTTCTTAATTTCTTTTTAAGAATTTTTATTTTTATAACTAATTTATTTATTTCTGATAACTTTTATTGATCTATGTGGCTTTTATGGTGGATGTCGCCATTCTTATGAAATGTTCTGGAATTTTCTAGAATTTTTAATGTTTTACTATCTTCCGAAGCTATTCGAGTCTGTTTTTTGTAATTTTTATGTTTCTTTGTTATATTTAAGTTAGTTGCTTGCAATACTTCTTGCATTTGTATCATTTTATTTAATTTCTGTGTTTATATTTTGTTGTTTTCCCCTTAATTAATATTGTTTATTTGATGCATTTTTTTATATTTAACTAAACTTATTGCTATTTACGTGCTATGTACCCACGCACCTCAGTCACAAATTAGAGTTTTGGGTCTAGAACTCAGTTCTAGCCCAACATCAGGAATCAGTGAGTGCTCGCTTCCTCACTTAGCCCATTTGCGGGGTCTTCCTCATCTTCTGGGTATTTCAGCCTGAGGTTGTAGGGCTTGACCTCGCCAGCCATCGACGCTCTTCATCCAATTGGCCGGTATGGGCGTAAAGCCCTTTCTGCCGGGGTCTTCCAATTCCCCTACCCGGATACCATCTTCGATCTTTCGTAGGCGGGCCACAGTGTTCCCGATTTCCGTAACTGCCTCCATCCGGGCCAGTAATTCTTGGTTGGTATGCTCCTGTTGTTTTAGCAACACCATTGGGGTTCGATCGTTTCTTCCCGCATGACCTTGATGGGCATTAGTCTCAGGCTGGACTCAATGGGGTACCCATTATTCCATGAGTGGATCTTGTGCCAGATCCACTCGGTGCGCAGCCTGGTGATTTAATTCGCCGGCGGGTCTTTGGCGGTGACTCGGGCGACCTCCCGCTCATATTGGGTGCTTCGATAGCGGCCTGCTGTTGATGGACCAGCTTCATAATTTTGGCCGGGTCTCATTGCGTTTGACATTCCTAAACGACATTCATAAGCTTGCTTCTTTCCCAGTTGTCTTGGTCATAATTGACACAATCTACATCATGGTCGGTGGCTATGTAATTTATTTTGTTATATTAATTTCAGAAGTGTTTTCAGATACAAGTTGGTGGGATTTTTTCCTTTTTGATTTATGGTTCGTAGGACATGAATATATTTTCGTGGAGCGCGTGAACCTTATCTGGCACAAGCCAAGTCTCCGCAGTTTGATTCAACTAATTCTGTTTGTGACTCAGTTTTTCGCGCAGTCGCTAGATTTCTTCCATCATTTTAGCTTCTTGATTATTCGATTTTGTCATAATGAAATTTTAGTTAGTTAAATGAATGAAACTGGATATCATATGGAAATTTTAAACTATAACTAAGAAGATAGAAAGTAGGCACCAGAAGTCCGATCCCGATAAAAAGAGACGCTATTCGCAGATACTTCTCCGTAAAATTCGAAGATTTCATTGGGAATGGTGAACCGGACTGTAAGGAGAGAGAAAGAAAAATATCCACATTGCTATCCCGGTATGGTCAACGATCATATTAGACATAGGGTTCATTAGATCATTAGTTAAGGGAAAGGATGATAACGGGAGCCGAACCATCAAGAAAAGTGGCCAGGGACCAGTTGATAGTCGGACATAGGCCTTCTATCGGCAATCCGTGAACCCAAAGGAGTGCCCGACATTTATAGTGCGGATAGCACGCTCACTTCTTGTGAATACTCTCCCACTTGATATAGTAGCAACGTTGATAGCTCAACGGGTATCAAGCGGAGAAAACTATTGTTTGTATTCTGGGCTACGCTGGAAACAACACGAAAAGGTAAAATGTATGCTTACGTGTAACCCACCATTCAGAACTGAACGAGCACGGGAGGAGCTCATCACCGAGAGCCGAGCTCAACGATTAGTGATTCGCCGATAGCAGGACTTCCTGGTGAAGATGTACACGTCAACAGAACTCGAAGCTAGGATTCCCCAAGTAGCCGCTTTGATGGGCCTGGATCCCATCCCGGAACACCATATCGTTAGTCCGACCCACCCTACTCTATATTCTTCCGGAACATCACCCCCAACTGAATTAGTCGAATCATCAGTGAGAGATTGGAATTGTTGAGGTCTGTAAATTAAAATGAAATTTAGGTTAATAAGTGAAGAGAAAAGACAAATAAAAGCGGGATCATGCACAGAATTGATAGTAAAGGAAAATGTGATGGAAGCAGTATTAGAAAATGCCAAAAGCAATTACGAAAGGCAAGAATCCGGAAATCCGAGAAAAATCAATAAATTGTAAAATCATCGAAATCGAATTGGGAAAACGGGACAGGTATAGATTAGCTAATGGTCAACAAGATGATGATTAGGGATTTATCAGAAAATGGTTAGGAAGGGTCGAAAAGCATTCAAATGTATGATAACAGAAAACGTTAATTAATTAATTAATTGGCTAATGGAAAACCCGAGCTAATGGGAAACCCGAGCCAATGGAGAACCCGAGAGATAAAGGAAACCCGAGTTGGGTAAACAAGAAGAAAAGTAAACAGAAGGAAGATTTGGGCCCATTAGCTTGACACAATGATTAATGGGAAAAGAGCAAGGAGAAGATAGCGCGCGTAGGAAGACCGGAAGGCCCATTAATTATATGGCTTCGTTGGACCATTATGGGTGACAGCCGAAGCAAATACGTGGGAGCAAATGTCAAATGAAAGATTGGCTCGGCAATAACCATTTGTCATCCTGATTTCGAGGAGTATATAAGGAAAGGGAAAATCAGAGAAAATCGGCATTTTGCCTCAGCTAGGAAAAGTTGGTAAACGAATAAGGGAAATTAGGGAAAAGAAGAAATAGAATTAAGAATACGGAAAGGTGGAAAAGGAATCAAACCAAACAGAAACCGAGGAAAACGAGAGTCAAGAGGATCTAAAGGACAAAAAGGTGAATATTATTTGTTTGCAAAGCATCAACGCCGAGCGGAGAATCGTATAAAACGTTGATCAGTAATTTTAGCGTGATAATAAATTGTGAACCTGTTGTTTCAATATACGTTGGGTCGTTCATTGTTTTGATTTAAAGAACACTAGGAGTCAGAGAGAACCGACTTGAAATAATCTAAAACCCAACAGAATTATCGCACCAAAACCCGTCGATTGCGCCCACAGCAGCCCAAAGCCCGATGGATATCCAAGTTGGCCACTCTAACTCCTCCACCAACCACACGGGTCGTTATCCAGGTTCCAGTGATTCAGACTCCTGCACCGTACCACTTTTTTAACGTTAACTGACCCGAATTTCTACTTACAGTCAGTTCCGTGAGCAAGATATCTTATGTTTACTTAAGGAAATTTTCTTTAATAAATGTTTAGTTTCGGTTGTCTTTGCTTCTATTCACCTTATTAATGCACCTATCACCGGCAGGTTGCGAACAACGAAATTTGTATGAGAGGTCACCGCAGTAGTGCATTAAAGCCAGATTTCTGTTTCCCTTGTTCCAGACATTGGTTGATCGTTACTGTATGTTTTTTGTCGACGTAGAAATGACGTGAGACCTTCTAACGGCGGCCCTGATTGTTAAGGAGTATATGAGTCGAGCAGTCGGATTAAGCCTTTACTCATACATTCTGTCATTATATACAGTACCAACGCGTCTCATACACGCGGGTATATAGTCGGTTGCTTTAAACAATCTTGTTAGGCGTTCTAGGCTTTACCATCAGGATCGAGTGCTTCACCCCTAGTGAGGACACTATAGGAAAGCCTAACTGTAACCGAATCAAGGAAGGTAAAACCCCTTGTACGCCAACACATGGATGACCATCATGTCAGCCAAGATGAAGAAACCCAACGAATAACACATTTTAGGACTTTAGTGTCACGAGCGTGATCTGAGTTCTAGAAAGTGATAGAAATAAATTCAAATATATGCGGTAAATTGAATATGGAAAAAGTTTCTCGGATCACATAGGTCAGAATTGGAAATATAGGCAGATCCCCGCTCAAATTTTTTGAAGAGCACGCTGAACATAAATTATTATATATAATCTAGGACATTTATAAAAGGGGAATTAATAACGGATCCTTGCGCAAGTGTTTAGAATAACACCAATCGATTTGTAGATATATTACAATGACAACAGCAACCTAAGGGATTTAGTATCTACCTGTAACACATCAACTATAAGGCTTACCTGATTAGTTTACATCATTATTATTTATGTAAATCGATTTTTTAAATACTAAAATCGCATTTTGCTACTTAATTGCAATTTATATTAAATATAAAAAATGGCAAAGGTGGTACAATTCCAATAAAGAATTTATAATAGGCGAATGAAGCAATATGCGAATAAAAAATATTTAACATTAGAAAATTTAAATTGCTTTTCATATTCTAAATCGATTCACTTTTGATTACAACATTATAAAAAACTAAATTAAAATAACCGCAATAATTCTCGATTTCTAACAATAATACAACAAAACTATTAAAAAATTATTTTTACACAAAAAATTGAATCCTGATAATTTACAATTCAATTAACTCTAGAAATTCTTTGAATCAATTCATTTAGATCTTTGCTGATACTGAACTCGGAAGGTAATTCAAGTTGTGGCATAAATAGTTTAATTAATCTGAGACATTTCTGCTGTAATTCTTTATAATACATATTTAAATCCTTACATAGAACAACTACAGGATCCAAAGAATCACGATCTGGAATTGTCTGAATTAATTTGATATACTCTTCTCGATTCGATGACAAACAACAGGAATGAACAATTATCAAATGATCTATCAGCCTATCAATATCTTGGGATATAGGATTAAATTTTGATGAAAATTTTAATTCAGAAAATATTTTGGAAAGCATATGAAACATATTTTGACGTAATTCCACTATTCGTTTATGAGAAACTAACATTGATTGTTTTTCCTGTAATCTGGATTTAGCAATGATATTTGACAAATTAGTCGCTAAATAAGTTTCTAATTGTTCCATACTTTGTTGCTGTATACCTTTATATTCTTTTTGATAATCTTGACTTAAAATCATGGGAGTCATATTATTCCAAATAGCATTTACCGTATCTTCGCAGAGTTGTATATCAGAACCGTATTGATAGGAAACATCTTGAAAGTCCAAAATATTTGGTAAATAAATTCTTTCGGTATCACCAACTTGAAATCCAATTTGATAAATTTCCGTTACTTTATATTCATATTTTTTTGGAAGATCCATTGAAGTAACATACTCAAAAGCCAAGACATCATCTGTAGGACATAAATTGGAATTAAGAGATTCAGCAAATGGAGAATCAGATGTTGTCATGCTTTCTGTAACATAATTTTCATTTGTTTTATTCATATTTAGCTGTTGTTCAATGGAGTTTTCAATTTCTAATTTGCTAACTTTGACAACTTTGGATTTGAAGTTTTCATAAAAGGAAGCAGACTTTCTTTTTAATGATTTGTAATTATTATTATTTGTTTCAGAAACCTTTAATCCACAATTCATATTAAATTTGAACACTTTATTGTAATTAAACAGAAAAAATATAAAATATTGTTTTCTTTCAATTTAACAACTGAATTATATTTTAAAACAAATTTATCATGTCTTCCATTATAATTATATTTAAAAACCTATTGGTTAATTAATTTTAAAGCTTATAACTTTTTTCCATTTAAAACTTTATTCATTAATAGTTAAACAAATAGAAGTGATGAACACTTATAAAAGTAAATCTTATAAATAATCAAACTTTCATAAAATTTATCAACAATTTAAATGAGTTACCTTATTGTAGAATATGAAGTAACATTTATTAATATTAAAATTAGTGTTCAATTAAAAATTCGTGTTGGGAATAAAAGTAGATTTTAATTACTGAAAAAACTTAGTCATAATTTAATTTTAAAATAAATAAACTTTTCAGGTACTGCCATAAAAAAATATTTTTTATTGAAATTAGAGTTTTGTATATTTAGAAACTGTTTTCATTACAATAACAAACTAATTTTTATATTGAACTAATTTGACAAAATGAATAAACTTCAGTAGTATTTATTTTGTGTTTTAAAAGTTAATAGATGTTTTTTTTATTTGTCCAAAACCAAATGTTAAATTTGAACCAACAGGGATTTTTTTTCTATTCGACTTAAGAATGCACAGCTTGAAGTTTACTCAAAAATAATCGAAAACACTTAGTAAAACCGGTAAAAAATTTTGAAGAAAGACAGAAATTGAGATTTCGTTGTTTCAATGATTCCATAAAACAGCACTAATAAACAGTACCTTGTGTATTTAAAATCAAAAATTGAACACCAATTAAAACATAAATAATTTAAAAGAAACAATAAAATATTTATAATTAATATAAAATGTGGGGTGATAGTAATTGAACTATATCAATGTCTTTGTCTATGATGTACTAAAAGTCGTTAAATAGGAAATAACAGATAACCAAAATAAAGAAGAAATTCCCGAAATCTGAAGAAATGAAACCTACAAAACATTAATAAGGTAAGTTATTAAAATTGAAGTAAAATAAAATAAATCAAGAAAACTTAGGAAAAAAATATAACAAAAATAAATGAAATAGAGGAATCGCAATCATTCACAAACGAAACTTGTTATACCAGCATTACAAGTATCAAAAGGTTGGGTCATTATTTAACAAGTCGGTTAGTTTCTGACTCCTCGTGTCCTTTATTATTGCAATGGAATAACTAAAACCCAAAACAAAGATATTCAATTTTTATCGCAATTACAACTTCTCACTGTATTGGCACCTTCATATTGAAATAATCTGTGGGTAATCACCTTTGTGATAAGATCATTTGTAATATTTTTTAATTTCACTTAGATTTTGGTAAATTTTGGAAAATCGCTTTTCAACAGCTCTCTTATTATACTGTTGTTGAGGATACCTAAATGACAAATCTATAAATGAATAAATAGAATTACTTGAGGGAAAATTGTCATGACAAACGGGATGATCTATGAGAACTCGGCAAAGAAAATGGAAGTAAAAAGAAACAAGAAATAAAAAAGATGATACGAACAATAGAAATCAAACAAGTGTTGGGCTAGAACTGATTTCTAGATCCAAAACTCTATTTTGTGACTGAGGTGTGTTGGTACATAGCACGCAAATAGCAATAAGTTTAGTTAAATATAAAGATACACCAAATAAACAATATTAATTAAGAGGAAAACAACAAAAATATAATCACTGAAATTATATAAAATGATACAAATGCAAGAATTATTGCAAAAAAACTAACTGAAATATAACAAAGAAACATAAAAATTACAAAAAACAGACTCGAATAATATAGAAAGATAGAAAAAGTACTAAATTCTAGCTGAAATTCATAACAATTCATAAAAATGGTGACATCCATCATAAAAGCCATATAGATCAACAAAAGTTAACAAAAATAAATAAATTAGTTATAAAAATAAAAATTTGAAAAAGAAATTAAGAAAAACATCATTAAAATAAAAATTAACTTTAAATTAATATGGAATGTTCTGGAATTGTTCCAAATCCATAATGGAGGCAAATTTAGCAAAAAATAATTAGAAAATAAAAATTATGGCACTAAAATTGCCCTTAAAATCATCAAAAATAGGAAATAGAAAATTCTAGAATAAAAAGAATTCGAGTTTGTTTTAATGCATCAATACATACAGGTGTACTTGCACACACAAAAATAGGTATATATACCAACGCATTTCAGTCACAAAAACACTCTTTATGCCAAATTTCATTTTGTTATAAAATTTATCTGAGTATCATCCGAGTAACAGTAAGATTACTTGATTTGTATTTGTTATATATGTTATAATCTATGTTCAACAACAATTTTTTCGGTTTTCAATGCTAATTTTCGTTGGATGTAAGAGCGATTATAGCCGTACAAATTTGTTTGGCGCCTGTGATCAGTCCTACATTCAACCCTATTCTAAAAATCTCAACTACAGCAAACATTTCAGACATCCATTATCATTATTATATTTTTCTTTTGTGTTCGGTCATCGGAGGTCGTCCACTTCATGGTTCTGCTATGGAGTTGTGTCGATAAAATCTATCCGTTATGGCTCCAGCTACTTATTATAGGTTGACAGCGGAATGTCGGCTCCACACAACAATAAGGCTTGTCGTAGCGGTCACAGTGCGGCCGTGTAAGCAAGCACTCTTCCCGTCTATGAATTCCATACACAGTTAAAATCACCACTAAAACTCTCTACAATAGTTCACACTAGGATCATAATTGAGTAGATCTCAGACCCAAACTAAACACAACACTGCAATTCAGTAATGTAGTCGGTTAAATACCATTAATAAACTCAGATCTATCTACACGTTTGTCGAACCTCATCGATAAATAAATTTTTCGTAACAGTGTAGAGATCTCTCTCGGAATTAACCGTAATAATAATCATAAAAGAAGTTCGACAAGCGTAAATATTAAATTGGATAGATTCAATTAATTATAAACTCTTTAAAGGTCAAAATATATCTATATATAATGGTTAGAATATAATTTGCAAATCCCCTAAGTCAATCATAAAATATAGGTTCATATTGTAGATTATAATTTTTCATCAGAAGAAATAGTTCATAAACGTCTAATGTCATCAAATTATAAAATATAACTTTATATTACACTTAAAAAATATAATTTATAAATGTATAGTACTCCTAAATTGGAAAATATAACTTTATTTATACTTAAAAATATAATTTATAAATGTATAATATTCCTAAATTATCAAATATAACCTTATATTATACTTAAAAATATAACTTATAAATGTATAATATTCCTAAATCATACATTATACTTAAAAATATAATCCATAAATGTATAGTATTCCTAAATTATAAAATATAACTTTATTTATACTTAAAAATATAATTTATAAACGTATAATATTCCTAAATTATCATATACACCCAACTCATTTTTTACACGGTAGATACGTTCAAACGAAAATCGTGTAAAAAAAATTCGTGTAAAAAAAATCGTGTAAAAAAATCGTGTAAAAAAAGACATGTTAACCATAGTAAAATTGAGGATGTGTTCTACAATTATAGAAAACCGTGTAAAATAGAAAAAGAAACCATTAGTTGTTCTAAAAAACCGTGCAAAAAAGTAGTAAATCTTGAAACCATATTATATAAGTTTTACAAAATATAATCCATACATGTTTTTATTAAAAATAGATAATAATAGTTATTTTAGTCCATAAGTAAATAAAATTTTTGTTCATAAATACATATAAATTAAATTCAAATTGGAAATATAAGTCTTATTTAGCAACTAATATTTATTATCACTACTTTATAATAAGCGTGCACATTTATTATAGACTGGCTAAAATTGCTTTACTCACTTAGGTTTACCAAATCTGAAATTGGTTTTCTTATGATAAAATCTGTTATAAGCTGCTGGGTTTTTGTCTTTTTAACTTCTTTATAAAGTTCTTGATAGCCAGCCATACAAACCAGTAAATTCCGTTGGAATTTTAATGCACGTTCCACGTTAGGATCATGAGTGAGAAAAATTGTTCCATACTGGTACCAAATTTTAAGCCATTGCGAATTAAATCAGAAGTTAGTTGATGCATTTCACCTTCACCTTCGTCTTCGTCACTATGGTTCTCATTAATACCATTAACTGTTATAGCTTCAATCAAGTCCTCATCATCTAAAGGTTTTTCAAGCATCAACTCCTCTATATTCGCAACTTGCATATTTTCAAAGCCCTCACCACCAATTTCGTGTGAAAGCGTTACAATTTCAGAACACACAACTGCATTTTGTATTACAGAGTTACTAATTTTAACACATGCTGGCCATATTTTCTTCCAACAAGCATTTAAGGTAGAAGTCCGCAGTTGTTTTATGGCAAAAGAAGCATGTGTAATACAATTCATAATTTTTTTTGGAAATAGTGTTAAACCGAATATTTCGTGCAAAAAAAGAAGATTTGTTCCTTTTTTGTGGACCGTGTTATTTCAAAATCGTGTAAAAAGAGACCGTGTAAAAAAGAGTTGGGTGTATAACTTTATATTACACTTAAAAATATAATTTATCAATGTATAGTATTCCTAAATTATAAAATATAACTTTATATTATACTTAAAATATAATTTATAATATAATTTATAAATGTAGAATATTCTTAAGTTATAAAATATAACTTTATATTATACTTAAAAAGATAATTTATGAATGTACAGTATTCCTAAATATAACTTTATATTATGCCTAAAATGTATAAATGTACAGTGTTCCGGAATCATAAAATATTACTTTATATCATACTGAAAAAGAGAATCTATAAATGCATATTACTCGCAAATTATAAATTGTAAATTTGCATGCGATTTCAAATTATAACTTGTGAACGCATATTGTCCTTTAATGGTGACTTATGAATATAAATTATGTATTATCTCTAAATTATAAATCATAAATACCACGAATATGACTTCCAAATTCCTATCACTCCTAAAAGTAAAACTTATCAATTTATATTACATGAAAAATTATAAATTGAAAATTTTATAAATGACACCCCTCCGATTATATATATTTATTAATAATTACACTAATATGGACTACTTAGACGTGTATATGTATATGTGCATATGTGTAGGTACGTGTACATATTCGTATCAGATTTGATTTTAAAATGATAACTCTTAAAATTACTAAATGACCCCCAAGCTGTATACCCGTGATAAGTTCATAAAAATATCAAGGTACATTCGCCGTTTATCATTATGGATATTGTTATTATTGTTATTGTAACATTACTGCTATTACCATTAGCACTACTACTCTGACATTAATTGTTACCATTACGTTATCCTAATTAATCTTATTAATTTTAGTTTCCTCAGTAACCCCACTAAACTAATTATATTATCAAACTAATTATTATTTTTTTTATTTTATAAAAGTTTAAACAAATTTATCGATTTTGGTATTCCCTAATGACAACTGTAATTTTAGAACAGTTACACCCAATAATACTAAAACAAATCGCTAATATTTATTTTTAGCCGTGCACGACACCAGCCGTGGTTGAGGGTGACTCCTCGTCCGAATTGAGAGTTCTGAACCCTAAATCAAGAATGGGAATCTTAAAAGAAATTTTAAAATGTCACCAATAATATTACTTCGTTATCATAAAAAAGAAGTTTATTTAACTTTAAATTAAATACACCTAACTGTGAAAGTTAACATTGTCTATAATATACGTTGGTGTGCACACCACCTGAGGTGAGTCACCAATTATATGACAATGTTAACTTAATTTCATTTTTTCAATTTTTCAAAAATCGTTTTAAGGTAAGTTTTGAATTGAAGTAATTTTTAGTACTTGAATTTTGATTTTATATAATTATGAGATCATTATTCAAGTTCTTAAATATTACTGTTAGTCATCATTTATAATTTATCATTTATAAATATATTAATTATTAAATTTCAGGTGTTTTTTTAGGAAATTTATGATGCATTAATATGGAATTATTTTGCTAAAATGTAAGTTAGATATTTTTATTTTTTATAAATAAATAAAATTAATCACCAAACACATTTATTTTTTTAAGACATTTAGGGAAAAATCGGCGTACATGAACGAAATAGTTTTTTAAATTTTTATAATCTTCTTTCTGCAGATCATTTTCGATGGCTTCTTTGACGATGTCAAATCTGCTTGGGAAGGACATTGAACTGAATCCATTTGTCCTTGATATTACTTTTCTGATGCTGCCTTTGATTTTACTAAACACGCTTTCTATTGGATTGAGGAATGGGCTATATGGTGGCAGGTGTTCTATATAATTATTCGGAGAAATTGCTCCACTATGAATTGAAGCATTGTCATGAATGAGACGGTATCCTGTCCCATTCAATTTTATACTTAATTCATTAATAAAATTTTGGTAGATATCCTTTTTGTAGGATCCTACAGTTAATTGGTGATGAATTGCACCTTTCACATCTATTGATAACTGAAATGACATGTTTTGTCCTCGATTATTTGAAACTATGGAGTATATTCTTTCTCCTTTTTTCTTCCTTCCGTAGGTTTGTGTAGTCCACGTATTGAAGCCGCATTCATCAATATAAACGAGATTTTTATCTCGCCAGACTTCTTCGAGAAATCGCGTGACATACTCCATTCGGATTTGAAGTACGCGATCAGAATTTCTTGCTTCCACACATGGCCTTACCTTTTTAACCGTTATTAAGTGATTTTTTAGAAATCTTGAAATAGCTGTTGTGGATGCCGAGCAATTTTGTTGTAAAAGGAAAATTCGCATTTCTTCTAACGTTGCATAAAAATTGGCTTCGACAAAATCCAACAAATTATTTCCCTGTTCTTCTGAAATAATTTGTTTTCTGCCACTTCTTTTTCCTTTTGTAATTTCGGCATATTTCTTATATTTGTAAATTATTGAAATAATTGAATTTTTGGGGATTCCGAGCAATCTTCCAAATTCTTTATAATTGTCCCCATTTTCAAATGCATTAATAAGCCGAATTTTGTCATTGTCTGTAATTCTTTGAAAATATTAATTTGTTAAAATAATTTATTAAAATTTACGATTTGCGATTTTTTTCCTGCAAATTCGAAGTTGTCGAAGGACCTCCTTCAATATTTGAAATGGTACCTTCACACAAAGAAATATCTGTTATACTGTAAAATATTTTAATATTTTATATTTTAATGAATAAATCTTACATTGTCAGATCTTCAACTTCGCAAAAAGCCACTGTGTCCTGTGAAATATCTGTAAATCTAAAGAAAGTTTATATTCTAAATTATTTTATAATTGAATCTTACGATGTATCTTCCTTTTTTTTCCCTAAAGCTCAAGGTAGAGCAGTCGGAATCTGATTCAAAAGTTTTTTTGTACATATTTTTTTAAATAATTTATAGTATAAATAATTTATGTTATAGTATCATTGATTATTACTATCCAAACAGAAATGTCTCATTCTAGTGACCACAGCGGAGAAGAAACAGACAGGCAGTTAATCACGCGGCTCCGGTCCAGATATATCTGGTACCGAATACATGATTGGAACCGAGGGCTGGATCAAGATAACTATGGTCCGGTTATACGGAGTGGTCCCGAGCCCGATGCCACAGCATGGGTTAAAACAGAACCCCAGAACAACCTGTTGGAGGAGGCCCGAGACAGAGCGGCATTGGAAGTGGAGGTCGCCCAACTCCGGCTGAGACGGATCGAGGCACAGCTTCGGGCAGAAAAAAAAGGGATCTAGCTGGAGGAGACCGAGAGTGAAGACGCACCCCCACGAAAGCGAGGGAGGCCTTGGAAGCATCCCTTGTAGACTAACGTCAAATTTTCGATTGTGTTAACGATTTTCATTGATGCTTACCTTAATTGATTTTCCTTGATTGTGCCTAAATCCTCTGTTATGCTTTAGTAGTTTTGTTATCTTCTGTTATTTCCTTATTATCTTCTTGGCTAGTTGAATAAATGATTATAATACCGAATAGTCGGATTTTATTCTATTTACGGTACACTTTGAGTTCAGATGACCTTATTTGAATAGGAATTTTGAGTTTGATTTCAATGAATTTTCCCTTCATATATATGGGTTTGAACAATGATTTTTATTATTTTTTAGTGTTTAAATTATTCGAAAACTTGCGCAAGGACCGCGAGCAGGCTCAACAACAAGCTGAAGACCTCCGAGTTAGAGTCGAGAAGCTTAAAGGAAAGTGCCGGGAATTCGAGAGTACTTGGTTCAGTCCAACCGAAATGAAGAAACGGACGGCACAGATCTTACAACTCCAGACCCAGACGGAGCAGGATCAAATCGTAATTCGTGCACTAAAATTACAGGTCCTCACGCTCGAAGTCAAATTGAACGAGAAGTTCATAAATGACACCATCAAAGCTCAGATCCGCCCACTACCCGTGGAACTAGCCGAAATCAACCCACCGGCACAGTCGAGTAAGCCCAAATGCAAGCGGTTAGGGCGAAACACTCGAGAGAAGGTGAAAAGAGCCTGGTTGGCGGAACAGGAGAAAGTAGGAAAACCCGAATCGACTCCAGCATCTTAATCGTGATTGAATGCATGGATTTTAATGAAATTAATTGTGATTGAATAAATAGATTTTTTAATAATTTGATGTATATGATGTTGAGTTTTATGATTCGTTCGATGACAGTAAATTGGTATAAGGGTGTTTGGAAAAACAATTTCAGTAAGGGACCTGAGTAAATCGGGCACATACCTTCTAACGGTAGTCCATGGACCCATTGAGTGCCCAACAATTAAAGTTCAATTAGCGCGCTCACTTTTTGCGAGCAATCACCCACTTGATACAATACCAACATTGATTGCTAAACGGGTATGAAGCGGTAAAACAATGTTGTATTTTGGGGATACGCTGGTAACAGCACTAAAGAATAAATATTTGACCACCAGTAACCCACCACAAGGAATTAAAACAAAGGTCGTTAGTACAAAAGGAAACGGAATTTCGAAATCGTGAAAAACAGAAACAACAATGTAATTATCTCAACAGCTTGTCAGATATAACGGGAACGAAAAGTAAACAGGCCGGAGCGGCAATAAGAGAAAACTATAAAATATCTTGACAGCCGTCGAAGATAACTCTATTGCTGGGAAAGTAGGGGAATTGTGTGGGAAAATGGGAAATTAAAGATAATCTGAAGTGCCACAATGTGACGAGGTATAAAAGGAGGCAGCACAACAGAATCAGACAGAAAATTAAGGTAAACAGTTAAGAAAAGAACAATTGAAGAAGAATATTTACGACAGAACAGTTAAAAGAGAATATCTGCGAAAAACATTTGTGTCAGAATATTGTGGAATATTGTGGAACAGAGTTGCGACAGAAGATTTGAGACATAATATTGCGACAAAGGACAAAATAATTGAGATAATACCACGACATTTATTTGGAATATTTGAAGAGAATTGAAGCAGAAAAACTTAAAAGAGGAAAACAGAGATAAAGGGATAAGCAGCAGGAGCTTGTTCAGTTTATAACAAAATAAAGTTCGGCGAGTAAATCCAAGTCAAACTAGAAAACAATCAGTTAAATAACCAATTTTTATACTCCTCAGTTGTGAGAGATTTGTCAGATCTAGGTTATACGCGTGTGCTATTCTTCACCATAGTGTTGTAATAAGCACTGTGTAATCGGTAGTTTCGCTTATTGACCCAATTGTATCATTGTGAAAATATTTGTGATATTCAATAAAGTTTCCAGTGTAAAGTGTTATATTTGTGGGTCAACTAAAGGCACGCTTTCAGTCAGAGAAATAATTCATTAAATTTAAATTTCACCAACGACCCAATGACCCAACACTCTGTTTTTCAAAACAATTTAATTGCTTTTCAGTCATTATTCCCTCATTTCGTGTCTAATTGCTTCAACAACAAATAAAATTTTCGGCCCTACCTTTTGGTGAGTTAATGGTGATCCACATTTTACCCTTTCATGCTGTATCCAGCGTAACCCAGAATACAAGGTTACTGCACCACTCGACACCCGTTAAGTAATCAATGTTGGAACTGTATCGAATGAATGAGTACTTGCGAAAAGTGAGTGTACCTTTGTACATTATAATCGGCAAGCACTCGAACGTGTCCACGGACAGCCGATATAAGGCGCCTATCCAACATCGTTTAATGTCCCCCTTTGTTTGTCACCTATTAACCGAAATTTAATCTTCTGAACTCTGTATTTATCGAATAAATCATCATAATATAGACAATATTTGTTTATTTACATTACAATAATTTATCATTTCTGGCTTTCGGGAATGCTCAGCTCTCCATGGGCCCGAAGCCACGCTCGCTCAGCCTGCGCTTTTTCATTGTAGGCCGTTGAGGCTTACAGGTCGACTTTGCTCAATCAAGTCTCGTTCGATAGCTTCTTGATTGACATGCGTCTTCAACTGACTTACTTGGATAGTGAGGGCTTTGAGCTCAATTTTATCTTGTTTGCCTTGAGTCTGGAGCTGCTGGATAAGCAGCAGACATATTTTTTATCTCGGTCGAGTTACACCAAGTACTCTATATTTCTCTGCATCGGCCTTTGAGTTTGAACACCCGGCATTGTAGTACCTCCGCCGCTTTTTGGGCAGTTTTCTTGTCAGCCCTTGGATTTCTCATTGATTGGACGACATTAAATTACAATAATCAGTTTCATATTTAAGAAAAGGTCTAATAAAATTCAAAATTTTAAATTTATTTTCAGTACCCATCTTTAAATTTAAAATATTATTTAATTTATCATTAGTCTAACCTGCATTTCCTTTAAGCAGTACCTCTAATCACTTATGAGTTCATAAAAATAATTTCTAATAGTTTTCTGCATTGTCAATCAAAAGTAGTAAGGTTATAATCCTTTTGAGACAAGGGACTCACAGATCCTCACAAGACCTCAGACTCAAGACCACAGCTCAGACAAGCTGATATTGTTGCCTTTCGCTTCGGTTTCATTTGGACCTTACGCCCCCAGTCTCAGAAGGATTATAACCCCACTACTTGAAAAAGCTAGTTTTAAGAAAAAAAAATTTCTTGGAAAACTACTCGACAAAAAAAATATTTTTAAAACTATTAAAAATTTAAAGTGTAAAAAATCCACACCCTAGATAACTCAGTGGGAATCTATTCAACAAACTTTAATAATAGACATGGTTCAAATCCCATGTCAAAATATTTTTTTATAAACTTATTTCAATTTTTCTGTTTTAATGTAATATGTTAATAATAACCAGTTAATAATCTACAAATATTTATTTTTAATACAAAATACAAAATACAAATTATTGCCTAAATCTGGTATTATTAAAACACCCGATTTAAATGGCGAATTAATTAATTAAATAATAATGCTAATTATGCGTGCCAGCTTTTATACTTATTATACTTTTTCTTATAATATAATATATATTTTATTTATAAATTAATTATTTAAATATCCCTAACATCTCCCCTGTTTAAAAGGTTTTAGCCATTCAACGTTGCGAATTATAATTTTCCCATCATTGTCTCGTAATTCATAACTATTTGCATGGATCTTTCTAACAATTACGAAAGGTCCTGTATATCGGTCCTCCTCTTTTTTTCTCAAATCTACTTTAACTAAAACTTCTTTATTTATATCGAATTCTCGGTGTATTCGGTTCTCATTTTTATAATTTAAATTTCTTTGTTTTGATTGCACTTCCTCCACTATTTTACTTCTATCGTTGTATATTCTTTTATTATTGTTTCATTCTCTAGATATCCGAAAACCAAATACTGCTTCTGATGGACTCTTTCCAGTTGTGCTTTGAATGGTAGCATTTAAAGTAAACTCAATTTCAGGTAACACTTCAACCCAATTTCTCTTACGTTTATCTCTTAATGATGTACTGATAAAATATCGTATTGTTCGAAATTGTCTTTCAATCAAACCATTAGTGTTATGATGATAAGGGCTAGAAAATTGTAGCTGTATATTGTGATTCTTAGCCAACTCTTTTATCAAGTTAGACTCAAATGTTTTTCCACAATCAACATGAATAATTCTCGGTGCTCCGTATTTTAATATCCAGAATTTCACAATAGTATCCGCTGTAGTTTTTTCGTCCTGCTTTGCTACTGCTATCAACGAAATGTATCGACTACACATATCTATAATTCCCAAAATATATTTCTTCCCATGAATGTTTCCCTGTAACGGTCCACAAAAATATATCGCTTTAACCTCAAACGGTTCCGCCACTTGTGTTTTTACAATTAGTTCTTTTGTTTTTGTTGTCAATGTTTTTCGTTTCTGGCATACTTCACAACTTTGAATATATTGAGTCGCGATTGTATTTAATTCCTCCATATCGTAATTAACTTTTATATAATCGATTACCTTCTTGCTTCCAGCGTGACACAACATTTTATGCATCTCTTTGACAAATTCTATTCTATTTACTTTTGGAATCCAAATTTTATTTTCTCTTGTTAAAATTAAATCTTCGTTGATTTTAAATCTTGTAGTCTCATTTTTATCAATTGCTTTTCTCATATGTTCTATCTCTTCATTACCTTTTTGCCATTGCAATCTATGTTTAGTAGCTGTCATTGCCAATGTGAGGAGTTAAAATTAAAATACTAAATTAAATTAGTTCATGATTAAAATTTGTAAAGTTTTAATTGAAACTTAAATTATTTTAAGATATTAAAATTGAAATGATAATTGAAATTTTAAAATAAAATAATTTTTAATAAAATTGAAATTCAAGTATGAATGCGATGGTATGTTGATATTTGGTTGAAATTAAAATTTAGAAAATGTCCCAAGAATATTTGTTTATATAATCAGATTTAATGAAATATAATTTTGGATTTAATAGTCTTAGTAATTTATTTTGATGACCGAAGAATTAAATGTTATAGCTTCTAACATGGCGACCATTCCAACGGATCTGCTTATTGGAAGATTACTTCCAGAAAAATTCCACAGAGGAGATGACCTCGAATTATTTATCAAAGAATGTCAGAGGTTCTTGAAATAACGAAGACACCAGTGAAGACCCAAATGGTACTAGTTATTACACTTCTGGACAGGACTTTGATTGAAGAATATGAAACCGCAGAAGGTAAAACCGTTGAACAGAAATTAAGAGCAGCTTTTCATCGACCAACGTCATTGATTGATGACTTAAGAGAAGCCTTGAACTACGAGCAAGGTAACGAATCAGCGGAAATATTTATAGAGAAAATATCAAAAATGACTAAAAAATTGGCCTCACACACTTGGAATGAGGAAGAAATTCAGAAATGTTTATTGACACATTGTGTAAGAGATAAAGAAGTCAGGAATGAAAGATCTCAAAACGGCGGAACAAATTAAAGAAACTATAAAGAAGATAGAAAAAGTTAACAAGGTTATTGAACAAGTAAACACGGTGAGATCAATACGACCTACAACTGGGGGAAGAACTTATAGAGATGTAGTACAAGTTGGAGCCACGAAGAGAGAAATCAACGAATGGAAACCAGAGACAAGAGTTAAAGTGATAGAATGCTGGACGTGTCAAAAACCGGGACACAGTAGCAGAGAATGTAATATAAAAAGAAGATTTCAATGTTATGCATGTGGTGTTGAAGGTCACATACGAAGAGAATGCCCAACAATCAAATGTCATAGATGCAATGCACGAGGACACAAAGAAAGAGAGTGCTACACAAATATGGAAAGACGAAATCAAGGAAGAGATCGAGACCAAAGGAAGATGTCAGGAGGAAGAATTCAAAGAAATACCTATCAACAAAGGGAAGATATGTATCAATCAAGGAACGTACATCAAAGACAATGGGGAAACCAACAATATAACAGAAAAGATATTGCAGCTATCGAGTCTGATGATGAGATGATGAATACAAAACAGTCAAGCCAGCCAGACGAGTATAACAGGGAGAATGACCCAAACGAGCACGCTCCGTCAAACGGGACATTGATCGGAGCAATTTACTAAGTAATATTGATTTCAACCAAAGAATGAATGCTAACGGTATGTGTAATTTAAGTATGTATGATGATTGTATGATTGATAAAGATTGTAGTGTTTTTGAACGTGATATTAATAATAATAGTAGTGTAGAAATTAAAAAGTCGAATGATAAGGAAATTCAGAAAAAATTTAAAGAGGAGTGTAAAGTAAATGAATTAGTAAAACACGAGGAAAGAACTATAGAGAAAATTTACAAATTCCTCAAGAAAAATGGAGACGTGTGTATTAATGAAATTGTAGAAGATACTAGAGAGCAGAATATTTTGTCAGTAGAAGAACAAAAAAGTTCAGTAATAACATATAATATAATGCAAGGTAGACCGAGTACAACACTGGATATCCAAGGGCGGAAAGTAGATTGTTTATTGGATACAGGAGCGCGAATTAATGTGATGGCTAAATCTGTAATTGATCGATTAGAAAATATCGAAATATTAGAAACAAGGGAATCGCTAAGATGTGCAAACAACAGTAGATTAGAAACTATGGGTAAAATAAACATCAATGTTAAAATGGGCAGTATTGAAAGAAATGTAACATTCATTATAGTAAAGAATTTAATACCAGAAATTATTGGAGGAGTAGAACTACAAAGGTTATTTGGTATATAATTGAAATGTATACTAGAAGAACATGGAAAACGTAGTGATTTCATTTGCGAAATAGAAGCTAGATTTGGGCGGATTATAACAGACGAAGAAAGATTACGTCATGCCATCGACGTTTTAAAAGTTACCGGAAATAAGAGACTGCTAGAAATATTTCAGGCAAACAAGAATGTTTTTATGGCAGATAAATGGGACATTGGGTGTACCAATCTGATAAAACATAAGATCATCACGAAAGGAGAGCCAATAATGATTAAACCGAGACGTCAGCCAATAAATTTGGAAAACAAGATTGAGGAAGCAATAAAAAATCTAGAAAACAACGGTATAATTAGGAAGTGTAATTCACCGTGGAACACACCTTTAGTTTGTGTATGGAAGAAAGAGAAAAAAGACATCAGGCTTTGTCTAGACTTCAGACAATTAAACAAGATAACAGAAAGACAAGCATTTCCAATGCCAAATGTAGATGAAATTTTAGACATCCTACACGGATCCAGATATTTTAGCTCAATCGACTTGGGCAATGCTTATTACCAAGTGAAGTTAGATAAAGAATCTCAAGAGAAAACAGCATTCTCAACAAAAGAAGGACAGTTATGTTTTAACAGGATGCCGTTCGGTATTGCAGCGGCACCAGGAACATTTCAAGAATTAATGACGAAAGTATTGAAAGATTTGTGGAAAGATGGAGTGATGGTATATTTAGACGACATCCTAATATTCACAAAGACAGAAGAAGACCATTATAACATATTTGGAAAAGTCCTAGGGAAGATCGCAACAGCAGGACTAAGATTGAACCCCGAAAAATGTCAAATATTTAGAAAAGAAGTGAAGTTTCTGGGACACATAATAAATAAAGACGGCATACAAACAGATAATACTAAGATAGAAGCAATACAATCATTTCAAAAACCAAAATGTGTGAAGAATCTGAGGAGCTTTCTGGGTATCTGTAACTATTATCGACGGCTCATAAAAGACTATGCAAAGAAGGCAAGAGCACTAGAAAGCATATGCGGAAAAAACAATGAGAAAATAAGATGGACAGAGATGTGTGAAAAGGCTTTCAGGGAAATGAAAGATGCATTGATAACCGCCCCAGTATTGGTATTTCCAGATTTCAGAAAAGAATTTATATTAGACACAGACGCGAGCTTCGATACTATTGGAGCAGTTCTTTCGCAAAAGGATGAAAAGGACATAAACATGTCAGTGCATATGGTTCACATGCGATGAGCAGCCACGAAAAAGGATACTGCATTACCAGAAAAGAATTATTGGCAATATACTATTTTTGTAAACATTTCAACCATTACTTATATGGTAAGAGATTCGTACTGAGAACGGACCATAAAGCTATTACGTTTATGGTAACAACGAAGAAACCAATAACTGCTCAATTCCAGACATGGATCAACTATTTAAGCAGCCTGGATATTAAAATGGAATACAGGAAAGGAACAAGCTATACAAACGCGGATATGCTATCCAGGAAAACATGCGGAACATGTGTACAGTGTATGATGGAACACGAAGACGCAAAAACCGGCAAAATTAAAACCAGAATATTAACAGTAACAGCAGAAGGCGGATATAACAAGTGGCAAAATGACAATATGGAGGTCCAAGAAATAAAGAATAAGTTAGAAAATAAAGATTGTAAGTTCATAATGGAAAACAACACGGTACTAACTAAGCAAGGTAAAATATGGATACCGTCAGATAATAGACAGAGGATGATAAAAGAAGTACACGTATTGCTGTGCCATGCAGGTGCACAGAAAGTAACAAAATATATCCAGAATAACTGCGACATGGAAAATTTAGCAACGGAAGTAAAAAAGGTAATTGAGAACTGCGAAAGATGTCAGAAAATGAAAACGATAACAACCAAGACAAAGGAGGAAACTCAAACAATAAAGAGTACAGAACCATTCGAGAAGATATATATGGATATATGTGGGCCATTGAAAGAAACGTTCAACAAAAAGAAATATATTTGCGGAATCATTGACCACTATAGTAAATACATCTCATTAACGGCCATAAACAAGCAAGACGAAAAAACAATTAGTGAGACGTTATTAAATAAATGGATATTAAAGTTTGGAGCTCCAAAAGAACTTCATGTAGATTGTGGGAAGAACTTTGAAGCAAGAAGTATAAAAGAACTAGCAAAGGCAGCTGGCATTGAATTAATTTTCTCAAGCCCATATCACCATAACACGAATGGTATTATTGAAAGACAATTCAGAACAATCAGAGAGTATATTAACGCGTCATTGAATGAAGGAGGAAGGAAAAACTGGGCTGATATAGTGCCAGAAATAGAATATACGTTAAATGCAACAGTTCAAAAAACAACGGGAGTAAGCCCAGCAGAGATTATATTTGGGAGGAAAATCGACAGAATGAAATGGTACTCGAATAAAGAAATAAATAGAGAAGATATGGAAAAAAGAATAGAGGATAAAACACTAAAACCAGAAATAAGCAAAACAGTGAGAGATTTTGAAATGGAAGATGTGGTCTTGATAAAACAAGAAATTCGAAATAAAGACGATGCAAGGTGGGAAGGGCCGTACAAAGTGATAAAGAAAATACATGAACGGAGCTACTTACTTAAAGATCAAAATGGAAAGATGGTAGTCAGAAATGTTGAGAAGATCAAACATTTTAAAAAAGGGGGATGTGAGGAGTTAAAATTAAAATACTAAATTAAATTAGTTCATGATTAAAATTTGTAAAGTTTTAATTGAAACTTAAATTATTTTAAGATATTAAAATTGAAATGATAATTGAAATTTTAAAATAAAATAATTTTTAATAAAATTGAAATTCAAGTATGAATGCGATGGTATGTTGATATTTGGTTGAAATTAAAATTTAGAAAATGTCCCAAGAATATTTGTTTATATAATCAGATTTAATGAAATATAATTTTGGATTTAATAGTCTTAGTAATTTATTTTGATGACCGAAGAATTAAATGTTATAGCTTCTAACAGCCAACAATCTGGTTTTTACTTTCTCTGTCTTGTCATCTTCATAGATTTCCATACACTGTGTACATTTCCCACATTTATCTCTCGATAATGCGTCAGCGTTCGAATGGTCAATTCCTTTTCGATATTTAATATTCATATCTAAACTACTCAAGAAGTTTATCCATGTCTGAAATTGTTGCGTTATAGGTTTTTTGTTGTCATCATAAATGTTATAGCCTTGTGATCCGTTCTTAGCTGGAATCGCTTGCCGTAAAGATAGTGCTTAAAATGCTGTACAAAGTAATAAATTGCTAAAAGTTCCTTTCTCGTGATACAGTATCCTATTTCATGTTTACTCATCGTATGTGAACCATAGGCAATAACACGTTCATTACCTAGATCATCAATCTGTGACAAAACAGCTCCTATAGTGTCGAAACTAGCATCCGTATCCAAAATAAATTCTTTCTCATAATCAGGATATATTAGAACTGGTGTAGTTGATAGTGCTTTCTTCAATTCCTCAAAACTTTCTTGACATTCTTGTGACCAAACTAACTTGTCTTTATTGTTTCCGCACATCGATTCTAATATTCTTGCGAATTTTGAATAATTTTTTATAAATTTTCTGTAATAATTACACAGTCCTAAGAAACTCCTCAATTGCTTTAAACATTTTGGTCTTTGAAACCCTTTTATTGCTTCTATTTTAGCTTCATCGACTTTAACACCATCGCAAGTTATAATGTGACCAAGAAATTTTGTTTCCTTCACCAAAAATTTGCATTTTTCAGGATTTATTCTCAATCCTGCTTCTTTTATTTTTTCTAATACTTCATTTATTCTTTTTATATGATCTTCTTTGTCTTTTGAGAATATTAAAATATCATCTAAATACACTATAGCAATTTTCCATAATAATTTTCCTAAAACCATATTCATTAATTTTTGGAATGTAGCTGGAGCAGCAGCAATCCCAAATGGCATCCTATTAAAGCAGAACTGCCCAGATCTTGTTGAGAACGCTGTCTTTTCTTGCGAATTTGCTGTCAATTCAACCTGATAATACGCGCTTCCCAGATCAATGGTGCTAAAGTACATTGATCCATTTAATGAATCTAACATCTGTTCGATATTAGGCATTGGGAAGATTTGTCTTTCTGTCATTTTATTTAAACTTCTAAAATCTAAACATAATCGAATATCATTTTTCTCCTTCTTCCAGACACATACTAACGGCGTATTCCACGGTGAGTCACACTTCCTAATTATGCCGTTTTCTTCCAAATTTTTAATAGCTTCTTCAATCTTTTCTTCTAGGTGGGCTGGCTGTCTTCTTGGGTTTAAATGGATTGGTCCTTCAACAGTTTTAATATCATGCTTTAATAGATTGGTTTTGCCAATATCCCACTTATCTATCATAAATACTTCGGCATTTTTTTTATTACTCCATAAAGTTTGTTGTCACACCTTAATCCTATTAATTCTATTGCTCTTTTAAATCGAAGTTCATCACTCGTTCTTTTCCCAAATTTGGCTTCAATGTTGCATATTTCCATATTATTATATTTGCTTGCATTTTCGATGTTATTTCCGATAACTTTCATTAGTTTTATGTCAAACCTACGTAATAAATCGATTCCTCCAATTATCGATGGAGATACATTTTCAACTACTACAAAAACAATATTTTCTTCTCTACTTCCTATATATATTCTAAGCTTGATTCTTCCCAAAGTTTTTAATGGACTACCACTTGCGCACCAGATTTTGTCTCCGTGTTCGTTTAAAACTGGATTTCCGATCTCCTTTATAATCGAACTATCAATCACATTCATTCTAGCTCCTGTATCCAACAAACAATTCTTAAAGTAATTATTTATGCCTATTATTACACTTGGACGTCCACCCATTATATCATAAACAATATTATACTCATCCTTCTTCAAATATGTTTCACTTCTATATTGTATTTTACAGTCACATGTATCAAATATTTTATCCTTTTCATTATGTACATAAATCATATTTTCTGGTTTTTTTAAATTTTTTTACGTCATCTATCGATAAAATCTGAGTACAATTATTTTTACATTCTTTTTTTCATCAATTTTTATTTTTTCAAAATTGTTTTCATTAGGCATATTTAAAATAATTGCATCATGAATATCCGTAACTTTATTTTTTACACTTTCTATTATATCACATTGATTCGCCTTTTTAAAATTTGTTTCTAGCTCATTATTTTTTCCAAATAAATCGATATTTCCTAAAATTCTACTGCTACCATTATTTCTGATTACATTATTCTTATCCAACATTTTATTATTTACTTTATTTAAATTATCTACTAAAGGACTTATACTATTCACGTTATTATTAATATTTTCTACATTATATACATTATTTACAAAAAGAAATATACTATTCACTTTACTACTAATACTATTAATATATTTATATCTACTTATACAATTATACTGGCATACACAATCGTCATTATTACCCATTAATTCATTGCTCCGATCATCTCGCCCAACGATGGAGCTTCTTGGTTTGGGTAGTCTTCGTCTTGGCATGAAATCTTTTCGTCGTTCTCGGCTTGATCAGTCTGAAACGCGGCTACCTGTGTCCGTCTCGGTGGTCCCCGCTCGTCTGCGTATCTTCTTCTGTCTGTCTGATTCCAGCATTGAAATCGTAGGTGGCCTCTTCTACCGCATCCTGAGCACGATATTGATGGGCATTCTCTTCTGTTGTGTCCAATATCTTTACACGCAAAACATCTCATCTCTGCATTCTGTGTTCTCTGATTGCACTCTCTGGAATGGTGCCCTTCTTTTCCACATTGGAAGCATTTCTGAACCCTTGGTTTCCGACATTCTCGACTCATATGACCCACCTCCTGACAATTCCAACATGTAATAACTGGTCTGCTTCTAACCGGCATTTCTCTTTGTTGGAATCTGTTCTGGAAATTATCGGCTTTCATCCTCGGTGTTGAATCATATCTGTGTTCACTTCGTTGTGAATTTGTAAAAGTTCTGCTTTGGTTCTGTCTATCGGCAAATCCTTGTCTCGTCTTGACAATACTCGCAAACGTTTCCTTCCTTCTATTCAAAACTGAAATTCCGGATACTTCAATGTTTATATCATCGACCTTCTTTATCACTCCTTTTATTTCGTCGACGCTCATTGTATCTCTCATCTTTATTTCTTTCTGTGTATCCTTGTCTTTGATACAATGGACCAAAAAATATGACATTAATTCTTTCTTGTCCCATTTGTGTTTCAGAACTTGGTCAACCATCTTTTCTATTTTTTCGAAATATACTGGGGCAGTATCATTGTTCTTTTCATAATTGCAGAGGGTTAGAAAATCCCCTATCAACGTCGTTGGTTTCTTGAAAGCCTTTTTCAATCTGTCTTCAAAACAAATTTCATTTTCTTCTATTGCTTCATAAATTGGCAACAACTCTCTTGCGATTAAACATTTGATCATCATACTTTGGCTGGATTGTTCTAGTCCACATAATTGGAAATACCTCTTGCATTCTCCAATAAAAACGTCTACATCGACGCTGCCATCGTAAATATCCGGGATCATTTTATTGATCATTGCCAGGGCCGCCATGTTAATAATAACCAGTTAATAATCTACAAATATTTATTTTTAATACAAAATACAAAATACAAATTATTGCCTAAATCTGGTATTATTAAAACACCCGATTTAAATGGCGAATTAATTAATTAAATAATAATGCTAATTATGCGTGCCAGCTTTTATACTTATTATATATATTTTATTTATAAATTAATTATTTAAATATCCCTAACATAATATATTAAAAAGCTACTTACAGTTTAAAAAAGGAATGTCTAAACGGAATTAGAAATATGAAGATTTTTCTCGGGTCCCTGTAATATCCACATTTTTCAGGTTTGAACTTCAGATGTGCGTGTTTTGATAGGTTTATGGTCATGATATAAAATGATCATGACAAAGAGCAGCACTATCAAATTGTTATTGTTTTATTAATGCTAACCTATTAATTGTTTTTCTACCCTTTTTATAATTATCAGGCAATACTTTAAGTAAACCTATATTTTGTACAGTATTTAAAAACTGTTTTAAGCAGTCTATAACTATAAATTATTGGTATGATTTTGAACCGTCGAAATTATTTATTAATAATAATTCTGTTGAAATAAGTAAATGAATTTGATGGTGTACGTTATCTTTAGGTAAAATGGATTCAAAATCCGCCTATATAACAAATGGTGTAGTAACTGTTTTGGACCAATCAGAAAATTTAATGAATTTATTTTCAGGATAGATGTTCCTATATCTATTATCATTATTTTTTCTTTTAGTCTTACCACTAAGTCCGGTTTTAAGTTTCCGTTTATTTCTTTTGGTACCGAGCCCTTCTAAATATTATAATCTTCTTTTTTTGTATCCCTGCGATTGTGTTCATTATGCTATTTTGTTTTTCAACCCAACTCCATTGTCCTGATAGGCAGTGATTAATGACATGGCTTGCCGATTCCCTGCATCACATTTCCTGCATTTTGTGCTACCTAACCTACCTCCTTCGTTTGCTTGCTTCATGTTTATGTCCAGTGTGACGAGTTAAAATTAAAATGTTAAATTAAAATTATTTCATGATTAAATTTTGTAAAATTAAAAGTGAAACTTAAATTATTTGAAATATATTAGAATTAAAATGGTTAGAATTAATATTTTAATTTTAATTTTGAAACAAAATAATTTTTAATAAAATTGCAATTCAAGTATGAATGTGATATGTTGACGGTGTGTTGATATTTGGTTGAAATTAAAATTTATAAAAAGAAAATGTCCTAAGAATATTTGTTTCTATAAGCAAATTTAATGAAATATAATTTTGAATTTATTTAGTCTTAGTAATTTATTTGATGACAGAAGAATTGAATGTTATAGGTTCTAACATCCAGCATGTTTGTTCTTGCTTTTATTAGAAATCTCCAATCGGCATCTGTTAGACCTTTTTGAATTTTCCGTTCCGTATGCTAAGATTTCTCCAAATTTATTATATATACCTGGCATTTTAGACTACTCCATTCCTTATAATAAGCTTCTTTGATTCTCCAGTGGAGTGTCATTGATAAGTCCTTTAGTTCTTTTAGTATTTCTTCTTTTTCTAGAGTTTTACACTTTATCCTACATGTAATTGTTTCATTTTCTATTGGAAGTCTTAGTGTAATTCCATGATTCTTCTGCAGTGTTTGTATTGCTTCCCTAACTCTTGTTATCAATGTTATCTTAGTGTCCCTAAATTTGAGTTTAATTTAATTTAAATTAAATTTAATTTAATTTAACATTTTAATTTTAACTCGTCACACTGGACATAAACATGAAGCAAGCAAACGAAGGAGGTAGGTTAGGTAGCACAAAATGCAGGAAATGTGATGCAGGGAATCGGCAAGCCATGTCATCAATCACTGCTTATCATGACAATGGAGTTGGGTTGAAAAACACAATAGCATAATGAACATAATCGCAGGGATAATAAGAAAGAAGATTATAATTTTTAGAATATATTAGTTTATTCGATTTATATTCGATGATTTAACGAACTCTTGCTAAAGTTGTATATAATGACTAATATTTTATTTAATTATGCTAGCAAATATAAATTATCTAGGATATTTTGATGTATCGAAAAGGAGGTTCCTATTCGGAAAACCACAGCAAATTGTCGATAGAAGCGGGAAATACCCGATAACATTTTACAAGACTGGTAAATGCAGAATTATTTGTTGTATGGAACCGTTGGATATTAATAAATTACAATATCGAATCAGTAATATTAAAATTCAATCAATTAAGAACTTTAAGATAAGAACTTTTGTTATTAAATATTTATTTAATATTAAATTCATAAACCTCATTTGAATGATATGAAAATTATATTGTGTTGAGTTGCTTAAGGGTGTATCACTTTAAATTTGTTAGGGGTACTGGTGGATTTTGAATTAACTCCTTCCTAAATGCCTTCATGACTATTGTACTTTATACTATCTGTGCACTCATGGCTACAACCAAGTTGGTGCTGTACACAATGGCTTAAAATCCATGAGCAGGTGAGGTTTATTACTAAGAATACTCATGATAATTTCATTTTCGGGTTCTGGTCTGCTGATAGATTGTCTTACGTCATTTTTCATTAAAATCTTTTATAATTTAAATTTTAGTAATATTGTTTAATAGGCAGACCTTGTCAAAATTCTAATAGTAATACCATTTTTATAAGCAGACTTTCATTTTGTGCTCCAGAACTGTTAGCTTAAAGAATTAAGCAGTTGACATCAATCAACATCGAGGAAATTACTCGTATGCATTACGAGTCTGTGCGAGAATCAAGATTTAAATGTCAATAAGATTGCGAGGCCTGTATGGATCCGGTGAAATTAGCGGATGATGAGTTATTATAAAGATGACCAGTTAATAAATAATATAATTGTTGAGTGCAGATTAAATGTACTTGATTATGGTTATACCATAGAATACAAATAGGGGCGTCAATTCACGATAAACTGGATAATCTTCATGTGCCCCTCCCTCCCTTCCTGCCCAATATTGATATCAGTTTACTCTCAATCATCCAGCCACAAACTAGTTACCAATTTCGACGTCCCCAAATATGGCAAAGTTCTGTCAATAACTGAACGACCTGAAAATGAGCTGAGATGAGAAGTGCGCAATTCCTTAGGAGTATCCCAAATTGGATGGCTGACATCATAGTGATTGCTTAACTCAATTGAATCTCTTACTACAGGAATCCTTCTAATTAGAGGACGAAATAAGATTAAAGAATTAGAAATTGATGTTGATGCAGAAAGAGCTGGATAATTCCTATTGTCAAATAAAAGTCCTTTACCCTTCATCAACCGAAAAGACTTGAAATCCGATTCCAATTTGTCGCCAGATAATTTGGCACTCGCCTACAGCTAAAAGGTGAAAATATCCAATTTCTATCATTTATTACTTTCATGTCAAAACCTATCAGCTTTAATTTATCATTGGATTTGGCATCATTTTTGGCTTGTGAGAGCCGCTTTATCATTTTGTTGTTGATGTCGATAGAATTATCTGCTGGATAAATATTCAATTGTTTAATACAATTCTCAGCCAAATCATTAAGTTTCTCTACTAAATTCATTTCAAGTTTCACATCTTTTACTAGATTCTCCTTCATCATTGAATGCTGATATAAATGAGCCGCTCGTAAATATCGGGTCAACATTTATGTGGAAAATAAATGAAATGGCAGAAGCAGATAACCCAACCCAACTCATCAAATTCAACCTCACTATCAATTCGATCAATGTATATGTAATGAACAATTTATTATTGTTAATGAACAATTTGTTATAGCATTCTATGTTTTATTAATAATCGGTGGATACTTAATTATATTTTATTATTGTTTATTAATTTGTATTTATTTGTAATGTACAATTATATATATATATATATATATATATATATATATATATATATATATATATATATATATATATATATATATATATATATATATAGTAGGTAGAAAGTGGCCCGCTGCAACAATTACCCCCCCCCCCCGGGGGGGGGTTGTTGCAACTTTTTTTTGTTGCAACTTTTTTTTGTTGCAACTTTTTATTACGCAATTGTTGCAACTCACATTTTGTGCTTTCAGGGATTTTTGGTCCAAATTTTTTTTTTATCAGACTATAGTGAGGGGGGTTTCGATGGTCCTAGGATTTTCAATACAAAAAATTTTTTTTCAATACAAAAATCCGACTACCACTAAAAAAGCATGGAATTTTCACACTATAGTGAGGGGGTCTCGATGGTCCTGGGATTTTCTATACAAAAAATTTTTTTCAATACAAAAATCCGACTACCACTAAAAAAGCATGGAATTTTCACACTATAGTGAGGGGGTCTCGATGGTCCTGGGATTTTCTATACAAAAAATTTTTTTCAATACAAAAATCCGACTACCACTAAAAAAGCATGGAATTTTCACACTATAGTGAGGGGGTCTCGATGGTCCTGGGATTTTCTATACAAAAAATTTTTTTCAATACAAAAATCCGACTACCACTAAAAAAGCATGGAATTTTCAGACTATAGTGAGGGGGTCTCGATGGTCCTGGGATTTTCAATACAAAAAAAATTTTTCAATACAAAAACGATGGTTCTGGGATTTTCTATACAAAAAATTTTTTTCAATACAAAAATCCGACTACCACTAAAAAAGCATGGAATTTTCACACTATAGTGAGGGGGTCTCGATGGTCCTGGGATTTTCTATACAAAAAATTTTTTTCAATACAAAAATCCGACTACCACTAAAAAAGCATGGAATTTTCACACTATAGTGAGGGGGTCTCGATGGTCCTTGGATTTTCAATACAAAAAGGCGGTCTCAATAAAAAAAGAGTGGCAATTTAAGGTCTCAGGATATTTTCAATACAAAAATCCGACTACCACTATAAAGCATGGAATTTTCTAGGTCAATTCAGGTGGGACTCCTTGGTCCTGAGAATTTCAATAGAAAAAGGTGGTCTTCAATAAAAAAGAGTGGTAATTTAAGGTCTCAGGATATTTTCAATACAAAAAGCTGGTCTTCAATAAAAAAGCATGGTAATTTAAGGTCTCAGGATATTTTCAATACAAAAATCTGATTATCACTAAAAAAGCATGGAATTTTCAAAGTAAATTAATGCGGGTCTCCTTGGTCCTGAGAATTTCAATAGAAAAAGGTGGTCTACACTAAAAAAGCGTGGTAAATTTTTAAAATAAAGTAAATAATGGGTCTAAAAATTAAATTACAGTAAATTATGGTCCAAATTTTGAATTACAGTAAATAATGGTCCAAATTTTGAATTACTGTAAATAATGGTTCTAAAAAATTAAATTACAGTAAATTATGGTTCTTAAAAATTAAATTACAGTAAATAATGGTCCAAATTTTTCAATTACAGTTAATTATGGTTCTAAAAAATTAAATTAAAGTAAATTAATGTTCAATTTTTTCAATTAAAGTAAATTATGGTCCAAATTTTGAATTACAGTAAATAATGGTCCAAATTTTTGAATTACAGTAAATAATGGTTCTAAAAATTGAATTACAGTAAATTATGGTTCTAAAAAATTAAATTACAGTAAATTATGGTTCTAAAAAATTAAATTAAAGTAAATTAAGGTTCAAAATTTTCAATTAAAGTAAATAATGGTCCAAATTTTTCAATTAAAGTTAATTAAGGTCCAAATTTTAAAATTAAGTAATCAATGGTCAAAAATTTTAAATTAAAGTTAAATAAGTAAATTAAAGTAATAATTTTTAAATAAGTAATGTAATAAGTAAATTAAAGTAAGATTTTAAAATTTATTAACAAAAAGTTGAAATAATAGAAGGTGTTTGAGAATTGAAATTTTTTAATGAAAATTTTTATGAAATAATTTTTTAAGTAATTTTTAATAGAAATTTTTATGGAATAATTTTTTAAGTTAATTTTTAATGGAAATTTTTATGAAATATTTTTCAATGATAATTTTAGATGGAAATTTTTAAGATAATTTTTAATGAAAATTTCTATGAAATATTTTTCAAAGACAAATTTTAATAATAATTCAACAACAAACCAACAACTTAGTACCAACAACCAGTAACTTATGAACATGTATTAACAATCAGATACCTACAACTAGTTACTAACAACCTGCTACCAAGTACTTACAATCAGTTACCTGCTACCAAATACTTTCAACATGATACCACGTACTAAATAACTCTCAAACAACCAGATACTTACAACCAATTACCAGATACCAAGTACCTACAACTAGTTACTAACAACTAGTTACCTGATACTAAGTACCTACAACCATCTAACAAGTACTAACAACCAAAAACAAGCAACCAACTAGGTACCAAGTACTAACAACCGACAACAACCAGCTAACAACTAACTACAACCTACCAAGTACCTACAACCACATACTAACAACTAGTTACCAGATACCAACTACTCACAGACGTCAACAACCAGGTACTAAGCATTATTAACCAACTACTAAGTACCAACAACAACTAACTACCAACTACTAAGTACCTACAACCACCTACCTATTAACTAGCTACAACCACCTACCAACTAGCTACCACCTACCCATTAACTAGTTACAACCAGCTAACAACTAGCTACCACCTACCAAGTACCAACAACCAACAACAACCAAGTACTAAGCACTGTCAACTAAATACCAAACACTTACAACCTACAACTAGTTACTAACAACCAGTTACCTGTTACCAAGTACATACAACCAAAACCACCTACCAACTAGGTACCAGATACCGAGTACTCACAACCGACAATAACCAGCTACTAAGCATTACCAACCACCTACAACCTACAACTAGTTACTAACAACTAATTACCTGATACCTACAACTAGATACTAACAACCAAAAACAACCAACAAACCAGTTACCTGATACCAAATACTTACAACTAGTTACTAACAACCAGTTACCTGATAGCAACCAACTAGGTACCAGATACCGAGTACTCACAACCAACATCAACCTGTTACTAAGCATTACCAACCACCTACAACCTACAACTAGTTACTAACAACCAGTTACCTGCTACTAAGTACCTACAACCAACTAGCTACCAACTACTAAGTACCAGCTAACAACTAACTACAACCTACCAAGTACCTACAACCAGATACTTACAACCAACTAGCTACCACCTACCAAGTACTTACAACCAACATCAACCAGGTACTAAACATTATCAACCAAGTACTAACAACCAGATGACCAAGTGAAATTATTAGTTAAATAGGTAAAATAATGTTTAATTTTTAAATTAACTAATCAATGATCTAAAATATTAAAGTTAAAGTTAATTTAAGATGAAGATTTTCTGGGATTTCCAATGTTAATTTTAGATGCAAATCTTCGTCAATTAATCAATGACCACATGAAATTATTGGTTAAATATGAAAATAAGGATTATAATTAGTTGTTTAGTAAATTATGGTGTAAAATTAAGAAATAAAGAATAATTAGGTAAATTAAGGAAAATTAAGGTTCAAAATTTAAATTAAAGCTAAATAAGTAAATTAAAGTAAGATTTTTAAATTTATTATCAAAAGATTGAATAACCACCAACTTTTTTGAGAAATGTAATTTTTAATGAAAATTTAAATGGAAATTTTTTTTTAAGTTAATTTTAAATGTAAAATTTTTTCAGTAATTTTTAATGGAAATTTTAATGGAATAATAATAATAATAATAATAATAATAATAATAATAATAATTCAACAGTTCCCAACAATCGGTTACTAAATATTTTTAACTAGATGCTAACAAATACTTTGAACATGATACCACGTACTAACTAACTCTCAAACAACCAGATACCTACAACTAGTTACTAACAACCAACTAAGTATTCTTTATTGTATTTTATGAAATGTTTTTAAATTAATTTTTTATCTGTCTTCAAAAATATGTTTAATTACAATCAATAGAAAACCTTTTCAAAATGTCTAAATTTAACAAACATGTTGACTTTCATCAAAAAACCACAACTCAATCACTTTAAAACACCACGTGAAATTCAAAATAATTTAAATTACAATGAAATACTAATGAATTCTAATTTACAAAAACATCTTCTTTTAACTACTGACTTATTATTGCAAAGTAAAAATCACATTCAATAAATACTTATTGTTGATCAGTTTTATTATATATACTCTGAGTTTATCCGACAGGATGTTTTGACCCCCTAAGGGTACTGGTCGTAAGGGTACTGGTCGTAAGGGTATTAGTCGTAAAGGTACTGGTCGTAAGGCTATTGGTAACACTCAACCACCACCTACTCATTAATTAACAACCATGTACTAACAACCAGGTCTCAAACAACTAAATACTAAACACTTACAACCCACAACAACCAGCTACTAAGCATTATCAACCTACAACTATATAACAACACTGTACCAGCTACCAAATACAAGATACCAAGTACCAACAATCAACTAACCACACATAAAAATAATAGCAATTAAATACAAAATATTCTTCATCACATACACTATCTTCTTATCAAAATCTAAAAAGTCAATCAGATACCAACTACCAACTACCAAGTACTAACAACCAACTACCTACAACCAACAACTATGTACTAACAAATTGATCTTTAAAAGAAAAATACTCATCACTTGAAAAATTAGATGGAAAATTAATTGAACTCAAGACATCAATAACTTGGTAAAAATTGATTAAATAATTGCAAAAATTTAAATTTACTCAAAATAAATATCATAAAAATTTAATTAATAGACAAGAAAGAATTCTATTCATTAATCATCCAGTAAATAAAAAAAATACTGATCATTCAAGTTGAATCAACTAAGATAATAAATTAATAATATAAGATTTAGTAGATAATTGATTTAGATTGAATAAATTAATTGAAATAAAATTAATTTTAATTATTTTTTTTAAAAATAATACATGTACTCAAATTGATTGACTGAATGCTCAAAATATTCAAAAATCAGTATAAATTCATTAAAATTATCAATGTCATCAATCTACAATAAAAATAATTATCATTAAATTCCAAAAGAGACTAGAAAACTAACAAACCAGAAAATTCATTCAAATGACAATAATTGGTATATTCAAGCGAATTCTCTAATAAAATCATCTAAAAAGAATCATTTCGCCTGAAATATCTCTATTTTTAAAGATTAGTATCTTATCGATAAGTACTTGTTAAATATCATATATTCACCTCAAACTAACAAGATTCCTTAAAATCCCTTAAATGACTATATTTCTACCCTTAATCAATATTATTACAAATAATTCAATAAAATCATCTAAAAAGCATCAAATTTCCCAAAATAACTCTATCTTTAAAGATTAGTATTTTATCGATAAATATCCTTAAAAGGTTATATATTTACCTCAGACTAATAAGATTCCTTAAAATCCCCTTTAAATGACTATAATTCTAACTTTAATTCGTATTATCACAAATATTTCCCTATAAAACAGGTAAAATCATTAACTCTAAATAATTTATAAAATCTAATGATAAAACCGGTTATAATTAAATTTTTGTTAATCACTCTACTCGAAATTTAAAATAAATATTGCTTGAAATTTGACTGTACAATATAACTGAGTAGTTGCATAGAAAGATTAAATTTATCCATATTTCTTCAAATGATCATTTTTACCGATATCCAACCGATTTAATTACTAATTAAAATCACCCGATAGATTTCTCCCAATAAAGATCAATTTTCTTTAGTCGACGTTTTAAATCAATATTTCCAACTTTTGTCGTTGTCCGTCTAAATAAAGATAAAAAATAATTTAAAGTTGATATCAATCCCAATTATCTGTAAAGTTTTCATTGTCAAAACCAAGTAAATAGATTATCCCTACTTAATAAAACATTGTTCTAAAACATAAATCTAAATTAATTTACTGTGCATTAATCACAACCTAATAAAACAATATAATTATTATTGATTCATAACTAATGTATTGCAATTTCCCTTAAAACATTGATATTTTGCCAACATCACCATTAAAAAAATCATATATTCCCATCTTAACCCATCCTTAATTAAATTTAACCAACTATATCCCCTCAAAAGATCATATTTTCCCACCTTATTCGATCCCTCATTAAATCTAACCGACAATATCCCATCTTAACCGATCTCTCACCAAATATTTCTACCCTTTTAAACATCTAACCAAATATATCCTTCAATTCTACCCACTTGAATCCTCCTTTAATTCAATTCAGTCTTAAAATCCTTAGAGAGAATTCTTCAAAAAATATGACTTTTAATTAACTGTTAAAGACACCAGACATTCTTCTATTGAAATAATTTAGTAGCTAAATAATAAGAGCCCACTAAAAGGTCAAAATTCACTAAAATTTTCTACAAATATTCACCATCAAATACCTAACTGGAGATGATACATATATTAATTGATGATAATTCTTCAGCTATTCAACCAATCATTTTCAAGCAGTAACAGCAAACTAAATTTCTGTATATCCTACAATAATTATCAAGTAAATTTAAAGTCCTTGATAAGGTTAACTGTTTCTTAGCTTATGTTTTTTAAAGTTCATCAAAGTGTAAATATTCTTAGAAAAATATTGAAAAATTATTTATTCAAATACATTACAAAGTTATCATCAAAAATCACTTAATTATTAACCTAATTGTCAATGAAATTAATTTTTATTTAAAAACTATTCAATAAAATACAACTAATTATCAAGAAATTAATTAAATTTATCAATTAAATTTATCAGTCAACATGAAATTCTTAGAAAATTATTCAATATCCTCATAAAAATTTATCCACTTGATTATTGTAAAAACTCTAATTATTAACATTGAAAATAAATTTTATTTAAAATTAAAAAACCAATCAATAAAAATACATTCAATTATCAAGAAATTAATTAAATTTACCTTAGAATTAGCATTAAATTACAGAAATTCACAAAAATAATGGAAATTCACAAAAATGATAAAAATTCACAAAAATAATAGAAATTCATGAAAATGATAGATATCCACGAAAAATTTACGGAAATTCATGAAAATATTAGAAATTCACAAAAAATGATGGAAATTCATGAAAATGATGGAAATTCATGAAAATGATAGAAATTTACTTGAATAAAACCATCAACTCTAAAAATTATCAATGCCTTAAACAACAAATTTGTCTAAATAATCATTCAAATAAAAGCATTAAATACCTTTACGACTAATACACTTACGACATGTTGAATGTGAGTAGTACCCTTGTGAGCAATACCCATAGGGGGACAGAATATTTTTTCGGATAAACTCAGAGTATATATTAATTAACTCATTCAAATTTATCATTGAATCAGTAAAATTATCATAAATTTCGATAAAAATTCTAATGTGGTAAGCAATGAAAAGAGAAATATTCTTTAAACTTTGATAACAATGAAGGTGGTAAGAATCTTCATTAAAGTGAGGAAATCATTCATTACTCGATGATAAATTCAAATGGATGAAAATAATTGGTAGAATAATTTATTAATGGGCATAGATAAGAAAAAAGGTTGATAAGAATGGAAATATATTAATTGAATTTATTTAAAATTATTTCATAAAATTCATAAAAAAAAACTTTTAAAAGAAATATTTGTGGAGATGTTTAAGGTGAAAATTAATCAAAATCGGCGGAATATAATTGATTAAATATCGAGGATGGGGGTTATAATTAATGGAAAATCAATGGGATACAAATGATTAAATAGTGGAAAATCCGGGAATATAAGTGATTAATTAATGGAAAATTGGGGGGATATAAGTGATTAAATAATGGAATATTTAAAAATTGGGGGAATATAAGTGAGAAGTATATGTAATTTAAATTATTACATAACAAGCCGCAACTATTTTATTACATAACAAGCTGTGAATGGTATTTTACCAACATTTTACTAAATTTTTAAAGTATGTAATTTAATTTAATTTTTATTTTTAAATTGTACATATTTTGAATATCATTCTATTGTTTTATTCCAATAATAAGTATAAAAAGTCTATAATGATTAATAAATTAATATCTTGTTAACATTTATTTGAGAATTTTAAAAAACTTTACTTAAAATTAGTGAAGTATTTAATTTTGATTTAATTTTTAAGACAAATATTTGAGTATTACATTTAAATTATTTTGGTTGATTATTGATTTTTTTTATGATAGTTGCTTTCGAAATATTTTAGTGTAAAATAGTAAATTTAATAATGAATAGAATACAATATTAAAGGACTTTTTTAAAAAAAAAATTTACTTTCTATTACCTAATTCCATCATGAAGTTTAAAAAGTCTATAACTCTTAATAAATCAATTTCTTATTCACATTTTCTTATAAAACTTATATTTTTAAATTTAGTGTAGTATTTAATTTTAATTGTATTTGAATGATACATTTAATTTATTTTGATTGAAAGGAATAATATAATTCATATTATGATATTTGTTTTTGAAATATTTAACGTAAAATAATAAATTTATTAATAAATAGCTATTATTACAATATTAAAGGACTTATACAACAAAAACTTACTATTTCTAATGTTTTATTCCATCAATAAGTTTAAAAGTATATAACTGATAATAGATTAATTTCTTATTTACATTATTTGAGAATTTGAAAAATTTATAAAATTTATATTTTCTAAGACTTATATTTGAATATTAACCTATTTTGATTGAAAAGGGTAATTGATTTAGAAATTATTTAGTGTAAATCAAAACATTTAAATTATTAAGGTATTAAAGTACTTATTCAAACATTAAAAAAAAGATCTAATCAATAATTCTCAATAAAATACCATTCACAGCTTGTTATGTAATAAAATAGTTGCGGCTTGTTATGTAATAATTTAAATTACATATACTTCTCACTTATATTCCCCCAATTTTTAAATATTCCATTATTTAATCACTTATATCCCCCCAATTTTCCATTAATTAATCACTTATATTCCCGGATTTTCCACTATTTAATCATTTGTATCCCATTGATTTTCCATTAATTATAACCCCCATCCTCGATATTTAATCAATTATATTCCGCCGATTTTGATTAATTTTCACCTTAAACATCTCCACAAATATTTCTTTTAAAAGTTTTTTTTTATGAATTTTATGAAATAATTTTAAATAAATTCAATTAATATATTTCCATTCTTATCAACCTTTTTTCTTATCTATGCCCATTAATAAATTATTCTACCAATTATTTTCATCCATTTGAATTTATCATCGAGTAATGAATGATTTCCTCACTTTAATGAAGATTCTTACCACCTTCATTGTTATCAAAGTTTAAAGAATATTTCTCTTTTCATTGCTTACCACATTAGAATTTTTATCGAAATTTATGATAATTTTACTGATTCAATGATAAATTTGAATGAGTTAATTAATATATACTCTGAGTTTATCCGAAAAAATATTCTGTCCCCCTATGGGTATTGCTCACAAGGGTACTACTCACATTCAACATGTCGTAAGTGTATTAGTCGTAAAGGTATTTAATGCTTTTATTTGAATGATTATTTAGACAAATTTGTTGTTTAAGGCATTGATAATTTTTAGAGTTGATGGTTTTATTCAAGTAAATTTCTATCATTTTCATGAATTTCCATCATTTTCATGAATTTCCATCATTTTTTGTGAATTTCTAATATTTTCATGAATTTCCGTAAATTTTTCGTGGATATCTATCATTTTCATGAATTTCTATTATTTTTGTGAATTTTTATCATTTTTGTGAATTTCCATTATTTTTGTGAATTTCTGTAATTTAATGCTAATTCTAAGGTAAATTTAATTAATTTCTTGATAATTGAATGTATTTTTATTGATTGGTTTTTTAATTTTAAATAAAATTTATTTTCAATGTTAATAATTAGAGTTTTTACAATAATCAAGTGGATAAATTTTTATGAGGATATTGAATAATTTTCTAAGAATTTCATGTTGACTGATAAATTTAATTGATAAATTTAATTAATTTCTTGATAATTAGTTGTATTTTATTGAATAGTTTTTAAATAAAAATTAATTTCATTGACAATTAGGTTAATAATTAAGTGATTTTTGATGATAACTTTGTAATGTATTTGAATAAATAATTTTTCAATATTTTTCTAAGAATATTTACACTTTGATGAACTTTAAAAAACATAAGCTAAGAAACAGTTAACCTTATCAAGGACTTTAAATTTACTTGATAATTATTGTAGGATATACAGAAATTTAGTTTGCTGTTACTGCTTGAAAATGATTGGTTGAATAGCTGAAGAATTATCATCAATTAATATATGTATCATCTCCAGTTAGGTATTTGATGGTGAATATTTGTAGAAAATTTTAGTGAATTTTGACCTTTTAGTGGGCTCTTATTATTTA
This sequence comes from Schmidtea polychroa, assembly GCA_959609185.1. Lineage (NCBI taxonomy): Eukaryota > Metazoa > Platyhelminthes > Tricladida > Dugesiidae > Schmidtea > Schmidtea polychroa. The sequence continues at coordinate 70,510 of CAUHTR010008001.1, forward strand.
GCTACTAAATTATTTCAATAGAAGAATGTCTGGTGTCTTTAACAGTTAATTAAAAGTCATATTTTTTGAAGAATTCTCTCTAAGGATTTTAAGACTGAATTGAATTAAAGGAGGATTCAAGTGGGTAGAATTGAAGGATATATTTGGTTAGATGTTTAAAAGGGTAGAAATATTTAATAAATATTCTTTATTTAAAATTACATACATACGAATGTAAAGAATGGATACTTGCTCTTAAAATCAGACATGGTGATACCACAATTCATATTTTTATTTAGATAACCCATATTTCTAATAATCGATTGCATATAACTTGTACTATAATCATCATTCTCAAAATCTTGACTATATTTTTCGCGATAATCACTTCCTTTACTTAAAGTTATGGACTTGACATTAAAGTGATCAAATATAGAAAATGATTCTGAAAACGATCCACTAAATCTTTTACTAGATTGAAATGCAACAAGTATAAAATTAGGTAATCGTCTATCTCCAAATATTTGTTCTTTATAAAAAGAGGAAGAAACCAATAGGTAATGAGAAATCAACAACTTCTTTGCTTCTTAAAGGATAAATTGCATTTTTGGTAGACAGACCAATTTGATGTCCTGCCAAAACCGATGGTTCAACACGAACTCTTCTAACCATTAATTTTGCGTCTAATAATAAAATTTTCGGTTCAATTTTCGCACAAGTTAAACTAAGCGTTGGATTTGATCTTGTTAATTTAATTTGAACACTAACACCTGGTAGTAAATATTTAGGTTGATCAAAGAAATCAAATTGAAGTGGGGAACATAAAGAAAAGGATTTTGATTTTTCAATCCATGTTTTTCTCGTAAGATCTTTGTTAGTATACCCCATTCCACCTAAAGATGTTCGTTTAGTATCTCCGTCATAATTTATAAGTGTTTCAATTGTTTGAGAGTTAGTTAGTACGTGGTATCATGTTCAAAGTATTTGTTAGCATCTAGTTAAAAATATTTAGTAACCGATTGTTGGGAACTGTTGAATTATTATTATTATTATTATTATTATTATTATTATTATTATTCCATTAAAAAATTAACTTAAAAAATTATTTCATTAAAATTAACTTAAAAAATTTTACATTTAAAATTAACTTAAAAAAAATTTCCATTTAAATTTTCATTAAAAATTACATTTCTCAAAAAAGTTGGTGGTTATTCAATCTTTTGATAATAAATTTAAAAATCTTACTTTAATTTACTTATTTAGCTTTAATTTAAAATTTGAACCATTGGTTACTTAATTTTAAATTTTGAACCTTAATTTTCCTTAATTTATCCTTAATTTATCTAATTATTCTTTATTTCTTAATTTTACACCATAATTTACTAAACAACTAATTATAACCCTTATTTTCATATTTAACTAATAATTTCATGTGGTCATTGATTAATTGACGAAGATTTGCATCTAAAATTAACATTGGAAATCCCAGAAAATCTTCATCTTAAATTAACTTTAACTTTAATATTTTAGACCATTGATTACTTAATTTAAAAATTAGACATTAATTTACTTATTTAACCAATAATTTCATGTGGTCATCTGGTTGTAAGTACTAGGTATCTAGTTGTTATTACTTGGTTGATGATGCTTAGTACTGGTTGTTGACGGCTGTGAGTATCTAGTTGTAGGTATCTCGTTGTTGGTGGTACTTGGTAGGTGGTAGCTAGTCGGTTTGTAGGTACTTAGTAGTTGGTTAATAATGCTTAGTACTTGGTTGTATGTACTTGGTAGATGGTTGTAGGTACTTAGTAATTGGTAATTAATGATTAGTACCTGGTTGTTGTGGTTGTTAGTACTTGGTATCTAGTACCTAGTTGGTTGATAGTACTTAGTAACTAGTTAATGGGTAGGTGATTGTAGGTACTTAGTAGTTGGTAATTAATGCTTAGTACCTGGTTGATGTTTGTTGTATGTACTTGGTAACTGATTGTAAGTACTTGGTAGCAGGTTGTTAGTAACTAGTTGTAGGTATCTGATTGTTAATACATGTTCATAAGTTACTGGTTGTTGGTACTAAGTTGTTGGTTTGTTGTTGAATTATTATTAAATTTGTCTTTGAAAAATATTTCATAGAAATTTTCATTAAAAATTATCTTAAAAATTTCCATCTAAAATTATCATTGAAAAATATTTCATAAAAATTTCCATCTAAAATTATCATTGAAAAATATTTCATAAAAATTTCCATTAAAAATTACTTAAAAAATTATTTCATAAAAATTTTCATTAAAAAATTTCAATTCTCAAACACCTTCTATTATTTCAACTTTTTGTTAATAAATTTTAAAATCTTACTTTAATTTACTTATTACATTACTTATTTAAAAATTATTACTTTAATTTACTTATTTAACTTTAATTTAAAATTTTTGACCATTGATTACTTAATTTAAAATTTAGACCTTAATTAACTTTAATTTAATTTTTTTAGAACCTTAATTTAGTTATTTGTGCCCATTCATTACTTTAATTTAAAAATTTGAACCATAATTTACTTTAATTCAAAAATTTGGACCATAATTTACTTTAATTGAAAGATTTGAACCTTAATTTACTTTAATTTAATTTTTTAGAACCATAATTTACTGTAATTCAAAAATTTGAACCTTAATTTACTGTAATTTAATTTTTAAGAACCATAATTTACTGTAATTCAATTTTTAGAACCATTATTTACTGTAATTCAATTTTTAGAACCATTATTTACTGTAATTCAAAAATTTGGACCATAATTTACTTTAATTGAAAAATTTGAACCTTAATTTACTTTAATTTAATTTTTTAGAACCCTAATTAACTGTAATTGAAAAATTTGGACCATTATTTACTGTAATTTAATTTTTAAGAACCATAATTTACTGTAATTTAATTTTTTAGAACCATAATTTACTGTAATTCAATTTTTAGAACCATTATTTACTGTAATTCAAAAATTTGGACCATAAGTTACTTTAATTGAAAAATTTGAACCTTAATTTACTTTAATTTAATTTTTTAGAACCATAATTAACTGTAATTCAAAAATTTGACCATCATTTACTGTAATTTAATTTTTAGGACCATAATTTACTGTAATTCAAAAATTTTGACCATAATTTATTGTAATTTAATTTTTAGGACCATAATTTACTGTAATTCAAAAATTTTGACCATAATTTATTGTAATTTAATTTTTAGGACCATAATTTACTTTAATTTAATTTTTAGGACCATTATTTACTTTAATTGAAAAATTGGACCTTATTTTACTGTAATTGAAAAATTTTGACCATAATTTACTGTAATTCAAAAATTTTGACCATAATTTATTGTAATTTAATTTTTTAGAACCATAATTTACTGTAATTCAAAAAATTTGGACCATTATTTACTGTAATTCAAAAATTTGAACCATAATTTACTTTAATTTAATTTTTAGGACCATTATTTACTTTAATTGAAAAATTGGACCTTATTTTACTGTAATTGAAAAATTTTGACCATAATTTACTGTAATTCAAAAATTTTGACCATCATTTATTGTAATTTAATTTTTAGGACCATAATTTACTGTAATTCAAAAATTTACCACGTTTTTTAGTGTAGACCACCTATTTCTCAGGACCAAGGAGACCACCTCACTATAGTCTGAAAAATTTACCACGTTTTTTAGTGTAGACCACCTATTTCTCAGGACCAAGGAGACCACCTCACTATAGTCTGAAAAATTTACCACGTTTTTTAGTGTAGACCACCTATTTCTCAGGACCAAGGAGACCACCTCACTATAGTCTGAAAAATTTACCACGTTTTTTAGTGTAGACCACCTTTTTCTCAGGACCAAAGAGACCCACCTCAATATAGTGTGAAAAATCCTTGGCTTTTTTTAGTGTAGACCAACTATTTGTATTGAAAATATCCTGAGACCTTAAATTACCATGCTTTTTTAGTGGTAGTCGGATTTTTGTATAGAAAAAATTTTATTTGTATTGAAAATCCCAGGACCATCGAGACCCCCTCATTATAATCTGAAAATTCCATGCTTTTTTAGTGGTAGTCGGATTTTTGTATAGAAAAAATTTTATTTGTATTGAAAATCCCAGGACCAAGGAGACCCCCTCACTATAGTGTGAAAATTCCATGCTTTTTTATTGATAGTCGGATTTTCTATTGAAAAAATTTTATTTGTATTGAAAATCCTAGGACCATCGAGACCCCCTCACTAAAGTCTGATAAAAAAAAAATTTGGACCAAAAATCCCTGAAAGCACAAAATGTGAGTTGCAACAATTGCGTAATAAAAAGTTGCAACAAAAAAAAGTTGCAACAAAAAAAAAGTTGCAACAACCCCCCCCCCCCCCCCGGGGGGGGGGGGTAATTGTTGCAGCGGGCCACTTTCTACCTACTATATATATATATATATATATATATATATATATATATATATATATATATATATATATATATATATATATATATATATATATATATATATATATATATATATATATATATGTATATATATATATATATATATATATATATATATAATTAAATTTAATCAAAACAATATATATAAAATCTTTAACTTAGGGTTCAGAATATTTTTTAAATAAATAACAGCTCTGGCCGAATAGGTAACAGGCCTATATAGTCACCAGCAGGGCCTAGGAAAGAGAGTGCGGGGCCCATGGCCAATTTTTTTGGGGCCCCTTTTTAATAATTAAAAAATATATATAGTTAGCGACAACACAATAAAAAAACAAATTTTATTATATTAATGATTTACGGGCTTTTGAAATTGCAAATTTATCAATTATTTCACTAAAATTTTGGTTTCTTGCAATATCGTTATTAATATGCAGCATTGCTAATCCATTTAGCCGCTCTTGTGCCATTGTAGATCTCAAGAAATTCTTAATACGTTTTTGAGCTGAAAACGTACTTTCAGACTCAGCTACAGAACCGGGATTGTCAAAAATATTCTTATTACAACTACAAGATTTGGAAAAATTTTCATACCTTTTGTTTACTTCTTTTAGTATTTAAATTTATTGAAATTAATTTTTATCAAATAGAAGCACAAACAATATAAACAAACTTTAATTCAGTTTAACACCGACAATTTTAAATTTAAAACTTCAATTAGAAATTTTTGAAATATTTCAAGCCGTTTCATTTTATTTTTTTAGTAGATGGTGGGTTACAGGTGGTCAGACATTTCACCCTCTCGTGCTGTTTCCAGCGTAACCCAGAATACAAGCTTGATTTTTGCCAATTGACACCCGATGAGCGATCACCGTTGGTACTGTGCCAACTGGGGGAGTGCTCGCAAAAAGTGAGTGCACTACTTGCACTATAATTGTCAAGCACTCCTTGGGTCCACGGACTATCGTTAGAAGATTTGTGTCCGATTTCGTTGGTCCCCTACTTCTATAGTTTTCCCAAAAACACCACGCACATCTCATCTCTCATCTTCATCATTCAGCATACAAAAATTCAACTTCAACTATCTACACTTTATTTACATCCATCGGTCCTGCACATGAACTGTCAAGTAGCGCTGACTTTCTCGCTTCCTCTTCTAGTTTTTGTTCGGCTAGCCGTAGCCGTTTGAGTCGCTCACGCCCATCTCGGCCCAACCGTTTTCGCTTGGCCTTGGGTTTAGGTGGGTGCATTTCGGCCAGTTCTATAGTCATGGGCCGGATCGCTGCCGTGACGTGCTCATCAATGGCCCGTTGGTTCAATTTTGTCTCCATGGCCCGCATCTGAAGCTTTAGGGCCCGTATCTCGGTTTTGTCCTGAGTACTCTGGAGCTGTAGTTGTTCGATCTGCCTCAGGTACTTATGGGCCAACTCAGGGCGGATCCAACTCTGTTCCATCTGCCGACAACGTTCCTTGAATTGGTTGACACTAAGTTGCAGCCGCTCTGCTTGCTGCTGCGCCTGCTCCCTGTCTTTCCGGAGTCCCTCGAACAGTTTGTACACTGAAGTAAAATATACAATCAACCAATTTTTCCGTAACCCTTTTTCATAATTGCCGGTCTCTATGAATCGAAACTCGGGTACCCCCTAGGCATGTATACTAATTTCCGTCGTGTTGATGGTCAGGGTGATAACGTCTCGATTATTATGCAACGCAATTTATTAAAGTAACAACGCCTAGAACGACACCTCGAAACAAGAAAAAACAACACGTTTATTAGACCAAGTCTGTGACGAATCACTAAAACAAAATAAAATGTGAGATCGTCCCCAAGATCACTGAAGTCTCAGTTTCGGGAAACATTCTTGCGGGGTCGGCCCCGTTTCCTCGCCGGTGTCGGCTCCACGTCCGCTTCTTCTAACGGCTGACCGGTTTCAACGGCCCGGAGCTGAGCCTCGATCAGTCGGAGTTCGCGTTGGGCCAGAGCGATGGCGTCCATGGCGCGATCTCTGGCCTCGACGAGCCAATTGTTGTCCGGCTCGGTCTTTACCCATACTGGTGCGTTCGCCTCGGGGCCTGCTCGAATCACTTGGTTTGAGCAGTCTAGATCTCGACCCCGACTCCACCGGTGGATGTGGTGCCAAATGTGCCTGGATAGGGGGCGCTCATCCGTTGCTTCCCATAGTTCCATATTACTTGATTCTCTGTAGTTTGACATTCTAAATTTTTAATTATAAATAAATGTTCTCTCTCTTTCATAAATCACATCGATTGCTACCTTCGATTTGGGTATTCTTACTATTAATTTTTCCTTGTTGTTTTGTTTAAAATGACTTGTTTATGATGAATTTTTAAATCGTCGAGGTCATTTTGGAGTATTCTTACTATTAATTTTTCCTTGTTGTTTTGTTTAAAATGACTTGTTTATGATGAATTTTTAAATCGTCGAGGTCATTTTGTCTTTAAAATTTTATTGATATATATTTTAGATAACGAAGAAGCACTATCACTAAACTTCCAAGTAATTAAATGGATTTCTCATTATTTATGTTTATTGTTTGCTTTCAGTCGATCCTATTTCCATAAAATTCATTATGAGGAAGAGGTAAGGGAAGGGAAATTTATATGAGATTGGATCCATCGGTATAAGTCACTAGTCAAACGTCGACTACAGCGTACCTCAGACCTATCACAGACTCCATAGTTATCACAAATTCAAGTTAGCATTAGAACTTCTAGATATCAATCTTTGGAATATCCCATTTAGGTATCCGATCGTTAGAGGGCAATTTGAAGTCAACTGGGCAGATAATGAAAGTTAAACGGAACATTCTGTATCATTTAACCAACTGAAACTCTAGGCGATTGGAATTCAGAGAAGAATCATTACCGTTACATTTCTTCGGCGCTTTTACTTTTCAAATAAATGGATCGGAGACTATTTCGGACTTTTCATTTTATATCATAATTTACAAATTTATAGGTAATGTGGATACCCATAATATTATTAACATAGGTTGTTATTATCGTTAATGAATTTTTCAAGTGATGCACAGATATACGACACGATCTTGGCTGGCTATAAATAGATGATTAGGGGTTATTTTATAAACTCTCCAATGATTAATTTCCCATCGAAAATCGGCATATTGGCTGGTAATAAGTGGGTAGTGTGGATAATGGAATGTTGGATATGGGTATTATGGAGGTTAATTTGGGGAATGTCAATTTATTAATTTTATAAGCAATATATTTATTAACAGTTATCGATAAGTAATTAGAGGAGGATTTATAATCACATTTTATGAAATTTCATTTTCCAATTATAACCCAATTTTATAAGTAACGTACATAAGTAGTATATTTATGAAATTATAGATGAGTGGTTAGGGAATGGTTTGTAAATCATCTGATGAAGTTTTATTTACTAAATTATAGTCCAGTTTTATAAGTAGCATGCATATAAGTAGTATACTAGTTATAGACGAGGGGTGGCTTACAAACACTTTATGAAGTTTTATTTTCTCACTATAGTCTGATTTTATCAGTAACGTGTATAAGTAGTATATTTATTAAAGATTATAGATGAGTGGTTAGGGGATGGTTTGTAGATATCTTATGAAGTTTTAGTTGCTAAATTATAGTCTAGTTTTATAAGTAACATGCATATATATTTATTAGTAGTTGTAGACGAGTATGAGGCTTAAAATTTGAACATGTTCCCAAATTATGTAAATGCATATACACACATACATTTATATATATACCTATAGGGTTATGAGTGTTGCAGGATGGTAATTTATAGTTTAATTTTTTCTTTGGAAATCGAACTGGAGTAATTTTGTAAGTTTTTATAAATTCTGAATTTTGGAAAACTAATTAACATAGTTGGGTAGTTCACATATCTAGTTGTAGATTTCCTTTTCATATCATATAAGTGGGTACCCTACGATTTACATGATTCATAATTTATAGGTAGTTTACGATAGATGGTTCAGAATTACAATTCAAATTTTATATATTATTTACCACTCGTATGGTCTGCAAATTTACCTATCAAATTGTAGGTTTTCTTTTTATAATTTATGAATATAAAATTTGTAATTTACGCAATGCATAATTTATGTATGATTTACAATTTTCAATTTATAATTATACTTGAAAATTTTGATGTAACTTACGAGTCATATAATCTGCAAGTTTGCCTATAAAAGGGTCGGTGTTCAGGTATAATTTATGAGTGTGTAGTTTATGGTTTGCATAATTCAATCTCTATACATAATTTTACAATAATTCTAATTTAAAATTTATTATTTTCAACATAAGTCTCTACTTTCAATTATTATGACGTTACGGTTTGCCGATCCAATTTTCGGTTCATACTTTCATTATAAGCTTGTGGGAGTGTAGTTTTATGAGTAGTATGTTATAATAATATTAATATAAAGTATAAATTACCAGTTGCACTTTTGTAAGTAACATATTCGAGTAGTATTGATCCAAAATTTTTATTATGATTTGTAATTTTATAAGTAGTATATATTAGTAATGTATTAATAATATAGCATTTTACGAGTAATACATACAGTAATGCATTTATTAAGGGTTACTAAGTTTCACAAACAAGACAGGTAGGATGGTTGCACCGATTGGTGAACATCATAATTAAGAAATATATACATATCAATACTCTGAGTAGCAATCGGGGAAGATCCATAAGCTTCGTAAATAAGGTATATAATTTCAATATATCCATTAGTTGATATAAATAAGTAGTACCTATAATACCAAATTTTTGGAATCGATCGTAATTTATAATTTATATTTGTAAAATTTTAATATGTTTATAAATTCATATTTTTCTAAAAAAAAAACCCGATAAGTTTATCGTTTATATATACAATGGTAAGGTTCCTTACTATATAAGGCATAAGTATACCGCTTCAAATTTATATAATATATAATAATTCATAAGTATATAACTGGTGATTTAAATAATTCATATATAATTTACAATTCATAATTTACAATTTAAAATTTATATTTGATTGATAACTCATCAAATTATAGGTTTGTACTCTATTATCGGCTGTTGGTAAGTGCAATCTTAGGAAAAATCAATTCATCCTAATTTTATAATTCATATCAATTTATAGATTACAATTTATATTTTTATCAATAGGTGGAAAATCGGGGATACTAATTTAAGGGCAGGATTTTTACTTTTCTAATTGTTAGTCTTAGAATCGGTAGTAATTCATAAATTTAATTTGAAAGGTGTTTAGCCAACTACATGTTTGGTGTATTGTGGTTAATTTGAGTCCGGAGCTCTACTCCATTTATCGTCCTTAGGGTAGTGTGTCACTGTCGATTTTGAATGTATAGATTATATGTACATTATACGTGTGAAAAGTCAATTTACAGAAATATTGCCTGCTTACGGGGCCTCACTGTGCTCCCTACGACAAGCCCCTATTGTGAATGTAGGCGGTAATATACTACCGTGTATTCCAATACTGCTAACGAGTTCCGCGAACTCCATCGTCCGGAGGTGATTCATCGACGAACCCAGCGGCGTATACCACTGAGTCGGTACGACCTCCAACGACCCCACCACTATAAAATTGAGGTGCATGCCAGGCAGTGGCCTGCTTACGTCAAGGCTGCGTGCACAATGACGTTGTGAATATTGGTATCTATTTAGCATGTGAGACGGATCAAAATCGATGCTAAGTTCGATCGATGTTGATCCCTCAAACAAAATTAACCCAAAAATTTCAACTTATCAATCATATTAAGATTAGATGTTTAAAAAAAAAAAAAAAACAATATAAGTCATATTAAGATTAGATGTTTAATAGAAACAATACATAAAATAACCAAAACATTGCTTACTTTGAAATTCGATAAATTGCTAATGATATCAAAAAAAAATTTTTGGCATAAAGATTTTCTTGTGACTAAAATGCGTCGGTATATATACCTATTTTGTACACGTGTATGTATTGATGCATTAAAACAAACTCGAATTCTTTTTATTCCAGAATTTTCTATTTTACGATTTTGCTATTTTTAATGGCGATTTTTGTGCCATAATTTTTGTTTTTATTTTTATATTTTTATTTTTTAATTATTTTTCATTAATTTGCCGTCCATGATGGATTTGGAACGGTTCCAGAACATTCCATTTTACTTTTAATTTAATTTTTATTTTTATTGCTGTTTTTATGAATTTCTTTTTTTTGAGATTTTGTTTTTAATACTGATTTATTTATTTTCCTTAACTTTTGTTGTTCTAGATGACTTTTGTGATGGTCATCGCCATTTTATAGAATGTTCTGGGTTTTTCTGGAATCTTTTTACTGTTTTGTCGTCTTTTAAGTTAGTCGAGTTTGTTTTTGTAACTCCATGTTTATTTGGCTATTTTTGAGTTAGATTTTGCATAACTTCTTGCTCTTGTATAATTTTATTTACTTTTGGTGTTTATATTTTTCTGTTGTTTTCTCTTTTAATCAATATTGTTTATTTGGTGTATTTTTGATATTTAATTATACTTTTTGCTTTTTCCATGTTATGTACCTACGCATTCTAGTCACAATTATAGTTGGGATCTAGAAGTCAGTTCTAGCCCAACATAAAACACTCGGGGGCCCATAAAATTGCGACCCGCAATTTAAGTCAGAAGATGAATAATATTATTTTCAGAATACTTGCACTATATTACAAGTGCCTACATGCAAATTGGGTCCACGAGCTACAGGGTCGTGACCTCAATACCCACATACATAAAAATGCTACTATTACTCTACATTTTACAGATGGGTTGAAAGATGAAGAAACAGAACGACCGAGGTCGGTCCACATAAAAATAAAATTATCATGCTCAGGGATTAAAATCATTAATCGTAGTGTCAGTCTTTGAAATCAATTGTTCGATCAGGATGATTTATCGTTTATAATGTCGTGAAATGTTTTTACTGTCATGATGTCACACTAATAGAATTCTGTTGTTCGGGATCTCGTCTCGATGACGGCTCTGGTTTCAATGTTTGGGGAAGATTTGAAGTATCTTGGTTGGTTCGTTGTTTGGACCAGCTGTTCTTCCATTGGGATACGAATACTTCTTGATTGTTCTTTTAGTTTGAGGGTTTTGTTTCTTTCTATGCTGGAATTGGGTTTGAGTGCAATCAGGCTCAGTACGGTGATGTTTATCATTAGGCTCGCCGCTAATAGGATCAATATAGTGAGAGATTCAGACTCTCTCGGTTCTATTACTCTGGGTTTGTTTATCATTTCTCTCAATTGGGTCGTATCTGTAATTTCTGATTTTTCGGGTTTGTTGACTTTGTTTTCTTCCGAGGTGACAGCTTTCTTTATTTTCTCTAGGGTTTTAATCATCTTCTCGGAGTTCATTGGGTTTTTGTTTATGGTAGTTAGGATTTCTCTTGTCATTTCTTTCAAGGTTTTCGTTACCTCATTTTTAATGCTGGGTTCCTCTTTGATGGTGGAAATTATTTTTCCCCTCATTTCCTCTAAAGATTTCACTACTATTTCGCAATTACTTGAACGTCCATTGGCGGCTGTTGTTACCTGTTGTTTTATTTCCTCTAATATTATTACCATCATTCTCATTGCGGATGGATCTGTTTGGGGTTCCTTCCTCGATTTCTGACTTTGACATTGTTTGGCTAATGTTGCTATCTGGGTTCTGATAACTTTCATCTCTTGTTCTAAGATATTCTTTATTGTCTGAGCCCTTTGCACTTCCGTCAAACTTTCAGTTGTCTGTGGACATTGCGAACATTGTAACTTGATTTGTTCGCATTCCTCATTGGGTTTTTCGCAGATTGATTTAAAGCTACTACATGTGCTATCTTCTCTACGGTATGGGTAATCTTTCTGGCATCTGATCATTGATTCTTCGGCTTGCAAGGTTCTGGGCATTGTCGTTATAATTATCACCACGATTAGGCTTCTCATCTTTACATATACATATACGTTAATAATTACTTGGCTTTATTTACAATTTATTTACACGGTTATTTTTGTCTCATTTATTGGGAGCCACCGACCCCATCCCTTAATTTTTCGGGAGGTTCAGGTGTTCGTCTTTTACTCAACTCGTTCATTTTTATTACTTCGAGTTGCGTTGCTATCAACTGTCTCTTTAATTCTGGTATTTCTTGTAATTGCTTCTCTTTACTTTTCCATTTTCTCTGTTTGATGGTTATTGTCGTCTGCAGTGTTTGCATGCTTCGTCGTTTTTGATTTAAAATTCTTTGGTAATTTTCTTTCAATTTCCACTGTTTTTCTGTTTCCTTTCTTTGTTCCTTGATCTCTTCCTTGAGCTTTGCATTTCTCTTCTCTACTTTTTTACTTTCTCGCACTCTTGTTTTTGCATAAGCATATTGTGCTTCCAACTGTTCGATATAGACTTGATCGATATTTACAATCTTCTTCAACTTCCTTGTTTCTGATTTCCAATAGTCTTCGATTACTGCCTGAGCTCTCAACTCTACTATCTCTTGTCTCAGGTTTTTATTTTCCGTCTCTTTTAGTTTCGATTCATTTATTTCCCTCAAAATGTCCTGCTTGACAGTGTTTATTAATCGTCTTGATTGAACAATATGCTGTCTCAATCTCGTAATCTCTACATTTTGATTTGCGATTTTTGTTTTGAACAACTTCTTGCTGACTCTCCATTTATTACTATAATATTTCATCGGTTCTTGTTTGATTGGTATCGTATTCTGGCTTTATTCAAGTTGGTCAATTGATTTTCTTGCGTTACTCGTTGATTCTCTTTCTTTTAAATAATTCATATCTACAAAAATATACACATCATATTTCCTTTCGTCTCCCTTTTATTTGAATTTTTGGTTTTGTAATTTTTATTTGGTTTTGGCTTTTTTTTTTTTTTTTTTTTTTTTTTTTTTTTTAATCATTCTTATTTACAGGCAACCTCTCTCTTCGACTAAATCCATGTTGCGTTATTTTGTTCGTTATTTTCTTCGAAGCCTTCATCTGTTGTGACTTCGGCAGGCTGTGGCACTTGCAACGGGAACGGGTAGAGTGGCATTAATAATATTGGTGGTTGTCTTCTTAACCGATCCACTTCCTCCCGCAATTCCGTTGAGATGTTTATTTCTTCATCCAACAGAAACGTTAATCTACTTTCGTTTTCTATCATCCCATCCAATTCCTCTTCCAATCGTTGGGTTTTTTCAAGCATTTTCAACTTCTCGATTTCTGCTCTCAGATTTGCTTCATTTTCTTCGAAGCATCGTTTTATTATCTCGGTTTCCTGTTTGGCTTGTTGAATTGCCTTATCGCACTCCTCTCTACATTTCGCATTAAGCGCAATCTGATGCTTCCAATTCACATCCCTTTGGGTGTACATACCTTTATATCCGTTCATCTCTTGATTAGCTTCCTCTACCTCTGTTTGTAATTGTCGGATCTGTCGATCTTGGTCTGTCAATTGTTGTTCCCATCTCTTTTCCTGGTATTCATACCTTCTTATCTCTCGAGTCTGTTTCTTTATGACTCCTCCGTCTACCGTCGCTGGTCCGCGTCTTGATTCTATGTTCTCTACTCAATCGGCTGATCTCATCTTTTTGGTTTTCTATCGTTTCCCACATTTTAAATTCGTCTCTTTCCATCAGTTTCGTTGGTAACTGTCTTACCTCCTCTTTGGTCTCTTTCCAATTCTTTTTCCATTTTCGGCTTGATGCTTGAGACACTTTTCGGTTTCCTCAAATTTCTGCTGTCGTTTTCTCCACTCTACTTCTTCTTCTTCTCGCTGTGTAGCCCTTGTTTCGTAAAATTCTTGGTCTGCTTTTCGTAATCGCAGTTGTTCCTTGCTACTGATTTTCCAATAGAGCACTTGGGTTGACTTCCTAGGTATTTATACTTCCATTTCTGAGCTTGTATCTTTATTTGTGTGTTAATTCGCTCTAATACGTTATCTTTAACGATTGGTTCTTTACGTGGTGTTCTCCTCCCTTGTCCCCTGACTTCGCTTAGGGTCCTTTTGCATCTTTCCCATTTTTCTTTCATCATTGCGCATTGGTTCTTTGCTTCTTCTAGTTCGGCCTTGTAATTTCGTATTTGATGTTCGTGACTATCATTCTGCCTCGTTTGGAGGGTTTCATATTTTCGTTTCCATTGTTGCGCTTGCAGTTTTATTCGTTCCGTTTTACGCTGTTCTTCCTCGTATTGCTCCTTTGCTTCTCTAATTTGTGTCTTCTGCATTATTATCTCTCCGCATAACCCAACTATCTCCATAATCCGCTGAGTTCGTAAGTTCGAGAGCTCTTCCTCCAATTCTTGGTATGTTGAGGTATTTCTCACGTCCTCGGTTAATTCCTCTACCTGTTTCGTCCACCTCTCTTTTGCTGCTAGTGCTTCCGCCTTCTCCACTTCTAACTCTTGTTGTTTTTTCTCATACATGGTTTTGTACATTTCTATTTCTCTCTTTACTCTTTCTGCTTCGTATGTTTGTATGATGGATTTGTACTGTTCAAGTTGTTGCATCTCGGTTTCCACGTAGGTTTGTGATTCTTTATTCATTGTCTAAATAATTACACTATTACTACCACTATTATTTCATACATTTATTATCTACACTTTATACACGGAATTTTAATTTTTGTTATTGATCGGCGTAGCGAAATCCTTTGATTCGCTGCGCAATCCTCTGTCTACACATTGGACATTCCTTTATTTTCCTACTACACGTGGCACATGCGATCAAATGTCCGCATGGCATATGGATAACTTCTACTCTCCTCTCCCAACACATGGTACATTTGATATCTCGTAAGATAGCTGCTTTGACCATTGATTCTTCTTTTATTTTTGTTTCAGGTTTTTCTCTATACTGGGTTATCGCTCTGATCATATCGTACGTTGTTGTGGGTATATGTACGTTTTTCTGTAGTCGCTCTCTAATCATGTTCTTTGCCCCTGTCGTGCCTATTCCGGCTGCTTTCAACGCTCTGCACATGTTAGGCTTGTCTACGACTTCGTCAACCTCTTCTTCTGTTACTAGTACTTCCGGATATTCGGTTTCTTGTTCGTTGTGATATAGGCACCAGGCTTGATGTCTAATTTCTGGTATGCCTTCTTCCGGTAATCTCTGTTGGCTTTCGCATCTTCACACTTGAGTATTTGCTTTTCTGTTAGGTAGAATCCTCTTATTGCTAGTTCAGGTCCTCTCGTATCATCTCCGAATGTTTTCATTCTGTTATCTGCTATTTGCGTGAGGAATTCACCTTCACAAGTTGGGACATATTCGTCAACGATTCTGGTTATCGCGATTGTCATTTTCCCTCCTTTTTCGTCTTCAGTTTTCAGTTTCTCCAAGGCTTCGTATTTGATTTCTGGTTTGTTGTGTACATCAAATCCCAGTACGAATGGACAATTTGGGAATCGTTTGCGATGTTCTTCCTTTGGGTGTTCTCCTTTTTCCCATTCTGTTAATTTCCCTTTACAGAAACGACACGTTACTTGATCGGGTATCTCTGGTTTTCCGGAGAAGAAAAATCCGTTGAGTGCCAGTGCTCGGCTCTGTTCTTTTGTGAAAATGGTCTGGTGTTTAAATGACAGGTATCTCTGGTTCTCACATCTGAATTGCTCGTCACTCCCCTGCCTCAAATCTCCAGGCACTAAGCTATAACCATTTCCCACAATTCTTCGATAGTACGTGAAACCACTGGGTTTTTTTCTGCTGACTTCCGAACTTCCTACTTTTTCTCCGGATGACGTATCGTCCTCCCCTTCTCTCATTGTGATCGTTT
>CAUHTR010008002.1:0-42134 GCA_959609185.1 Schmidtea polychroa
AAATTACAAGATTTAAACAAAACATTTTTTTATTTTTTAAGAATTATTACATTAACAATTTATTTATTAAATAACTATTATTTTGATTAGAAAATCTTAAATTTAAAATTAAGAATAAAGTCAAAGGTCAATTTTAGTTTATAAATTTAGGTAAAAATGGAAAATATAACTTTATTAAAATCGAAAGAGTTACAATCAGGTATTCTAAATTAATTATGTAATTATAATAATTATATTTATTATTTTCTGATAAAGATATAAATGATACAAAACTTTTCAGGATGTTGCCAATCCAAGTACTGCCATCCAAAGCATTTTATCTACAGGGCTATTGTATTATTTTTCACATGTTTTATTACATTTGGATCTTTTTTCTGCTATGATAATCCAGCATCTTTGCAAACAATGTTTATGAACGACCTGGATCTCTCTTTTCAATCATACATGAGTTTGTATTCATGGTACGCCTGGCCAAATATTGTAATGGGCTTTATTGCTGGATTTTTGATAGATAATATTTTAGGAATTAGATTAGGGGCCATCATTTTTGGTTTTATAACAATATTTGGACAACTTTTACTAACTTTAGGAGTTTATGTTAATAAATTATGGTTAATGGATTTAGCACGTGTTATTTTTGGAATAGGGTCCGAATCATTAGCAGTCGCGCAGAATACTTACGCTGCAATCTGGTTCAAAGATAAAGAACTTAATATTGTCTTTGGGCTACAAATTAGTATTTCTAGAATTGGAAGTACCATAAATTCAAACGTCATGCCTTTGATCTATAGAAGTTTAAATTCTAATTTTTCTAATCAAACTTCTTTAACTTTATCCTTACTGATTGCATCAATTACTTGTGTAATTTCATTTATTTTCTGCATTATTCTTGGTTATTTGGATCTTCGAGCCTTCAAATTGGGATGCCAAGTTATTCCTGAAGAAACTAGTTCAAAATTTCGACTTTTAAATATTTTAAAATTTAACTATGGAGTGTGGGTTCTTAGTATAATTTGTCTTTTGTTTTATAGCTCAATTTTCCCATTTATAAGCATAGCGCAAACTCTTTTTATGCAAAAATATAATATTCATATTATCAAAGCAAATTTTGCTTCTAGTTTGATATATATTATATCGGCTTGTGCAAGTCCTTTTATTGGGTTTGGGGTGGACATTTTAGGAAGAAATTTAATATGGTTAACTTTTGGGTTGAGTATTCTACTTATAAGTCACTCCATTGTTGCATTCAGTAGTAATATAAATGTTTTTATAATCACAATTTTAATGGGCTTTTCATATTCTATTGTCGCATGTTCTTTGTGGGGTCTTGTTACTTACATGGTTTCCAGAAAGAAAAATGGCACGGCTTTCGGAATAATGCAAGTAATTTATTTATATAATTTTATGTACCTTTGAAATATTTTAATAAACTATTAACTAAACCTTTATTCTTAAATATTAGTAACATATTTAATTTGAACAGAACACTTACAAAAACTACACCAAAATTTTGTGTTAAAAATGGTATATTGACCTTTTTATAGTGACAAACCAATAACATCTGTGATTGTGTTTGTAATTTTAAATAGTCATAATGAAGATTTGTTTTACAAATTTGGTATCGAATTTGAGAATATTATTTGCTTGATTATTGTGCTAGATTAGATTCGTATTAGTGTGACAATCTGCCTTTAAAAAATATAATGAACTGTAGCATTAATTGTGAGCAATTGTTTAATTAATTTAATACATGTGGTCATTGTGTTAACAATAAAATTTATTTGTATTTTTATACTTTGAATATAAAAGACTCGTTCAGTCAGATTGTGAGCTATTTTTCTACCGAAACAATTTCAATAACTTGACAATAATATTAAAAACTAAATTCAAAATTGATAAAAATACTACATGTAATTGAAAAGATAGTTAAAAAGTGAAAAACATGATATTTTGTAAAATGGCGCCCTAGATTTTGATGCCTTGGTCAACTGTTTGATTTGCCAATGCTATAGACCGGCTATGTTTATAATATATATTATTATAATTATTATTATCCAATTTCACCTGATTGAGATGACTGTAATCATTTAAATTACAATTCTTAACGGTAGTTTCAAATTAATCATTTGAAAAGACATGACAATGAACACCGAAGAAAGACTATTTAGTTGCAGGTAATGCAACAAACAGTTTAAGTAAAAAAGTTCATTCATGTTGAAAGTTCATTAACATTGGAGGAAAACAATTTTAGTGTTATCAATGTAAAAATAACACAGTTTACTAAGATTAGTAATTTGAAAAAGATATTTTTAACTGATTTTATTAATTATATCTAAACCTTAAAAAATTATGTAACCCCATATGAAACTATAGAAGTTATCAAGTGATCAATCTTGTATGAAAAGCAACAAACATAATTTAGTATGAAGAAGCAAACAGGATGTCTTTCCAAGTACTCAGAGACAACTAAAACTACTCCAGCGGTTTATGTTATTACCCAATCAAGTCAGTCATCAGCTCTCAATTCAGAAACCGCAATGCTCAATGTTAGTAGTGAAAATGTTACAGGAAATGAAATGGAAATAGGCCTTTCTGTTACTGAATAAATCCACCTGAATCTGATTTTCGTGCAAATACATCCTTAAGTGCTGAAAACAAATAAGAAGCAGACGTAGAAGAAAATCGATTTGATTTTAACTGTATTGTCGTTTGGCCAAATATATACCAAACTCCACTAAGAACCTACTATAATATATGAAAAAACCAATAACGTTATATTATTGAAATGTACATACTGACTTTAATGTTATTCTTTGCAAGTTCAATGAGATAAACTCAACAATATAGAGATTGAAAAGTGATTAAAAATATATAAATACTACACACACGCAACACATACTAAAAAATGCATGCAAACTTCCGATATTTATAATTGAGGCAATGAGGTGCCCTCCTATAATACCTCTATTTTAGACAATAATTAGAAAGAAATATGGCGGTAAAATTGAGTTAAGTAGATATTATCGTAGGATTTATTTTAAAGTTAAAACTAATTTAATATTTCCTTAGCATTTCAAACATCTGTGTCAAAACCATTTCATTTTGTGAAAATGAAAAGATGATCTTGTTAAATTTATACTATATGTAACAACAGCCCACCCTAATTGCAATTAAACAATTAACCTTAAATAAATGAAGAAATATCATTTTTTTCTGAAACATTTCATTGGTTGACACATAGTTAACCGCAAGCTTCGTCAGAGATCAAAAGAGTAGACAACTCAAGCATATCCATGGACATTTTATTTTTTTATATTTAGAGAAATAGATAATAATAAAATATGTAATTAATCTAATTGATTTTTAATTGCTTTTTAATATTAAATATTTAATTGCAATTAAGGGGTTGTTGTTACATATAACCGAAAAAGAATCAAAAATGATTTGATTACTTTAGAGTCTGCTAAATGTTTCTCTATTATTCTTGATTGCCTTCCCGATCAAAATCATAACGACCCATTGTATATCACAATACGCTTTGTAAATATTATTGAAAATGTTCTTGATATGAATCCATTTCCATTTCCATGAAATAAGTGTAATTCCACATACCTTGGAGAGACTTCCCGTCATTTCTGTACTCAATCTCGTGAAAACTAAGGAGATCGGCCAATATTTATTAGCACAATAAGAACTTTATGAGTAAAATAGGATGGTCTGATATAAAGATTTTATTAAAAATTTTAATAATTATTGGGAACGTGTAATTTATGAAGCTTTGCCTATAAGGTTATTGAATTCAAAAATTAATGTACACAATGATGTCAGTAGGTGTGTTTTGAATGTTTTTTAAATAGTTTAGGTTGTAAATTATGGATATGTGGATTGTTGTTGTTTTCAAATGCAATAAATTATTTTATATTTAAATTTTTCACAAAGTTTATCGATATTTAAAATTAAAAATTATAAAATTATATTGAAATAAAATTATAATAAAATATTTTATAATCTTTAAATATATTTAGTATAAATTGAAAAATAATTGGTTATTCAAAATAATCAATTGTTTTTAAATTTATAATATTTATAGTTTTTAGAAAATGAATGTTTGAGTGACGCTTTCTTATAAATAAATTATTACCATGTATATTTAATTATTAATTACTAATATATATGTAAATTACCCTTAGTTTCCGAATTAATTCAAGTTAATAATAAATAGAAAATATCATCTATCACTTGGAACTTGAAATTATGAAGATTGTTAAAGTAATTATTTTAATCAAAATACTGACCACATATTTACTTGACACATTTCGTGGCTAATGGATAGTGGTACCTAATATGGCATAGCAAATAGAGGTGTATATATAAGGTGTTACGTAGAGTGTAATATATAGAGATATGATGAGTTATATAAAAGGTTGGCAATCCATGGCACACGTGGCAGATTTGGCACGTGATCGAGTTGTCGATGGCACTCTGTGTTGGAATTTTATGTTGTTTGTTTTTCAATTAAATCTATTTAAAAAATAATTTGGGGATCAAATTATTCTCATAAAGAACCTTATTATATAATGTGACAGACACATACCATTACTTATTATTTGTAAAGAAATGAGATGACACCCTGAATTAATTGTCATAGTAGCTTGGGACACCGCAGCTAAAAGGTTACCGACCCCTGATTTATATTATATAATTAATAAAAGGAATAAATTAGAAAGAAATAAAATAATAATTCGTGACACATTTATTTAAGATATTGTGTAAACATGGAAATTTCTTTAAAAATTTCTCTTATTGCATGAAATATTTTATTTTTGAGGTTGTTATAAGAGAACTTTAAATATTAAATCTTTAAAAAATTATTAGATGAAAAAAAAATTATTAAAAATGTTGAGTGATTATTATAATTCGGTATGATAGAACAACTAATTAGCCTCCACGTGCTCTTGATCAAATAATACTAATTCAACTCAATAATCTTTTTTTTATTATTATAAATTATATTCGTTCAATTTGAAACCATATTAATCACTCCTTGCTTAACACTAGATGAAGGTATCCCAAAGTCGAAACCATTTTATACAAACAAATCAAATTTGATTAATTTGATAAAACCTTCTCCCTTTCTTTTTCAAAATTTTCAAATTTTCACTTGTTACTTTCTCTCATTCTTTATTTGTATTTTTTAATGCTTTATATAATCTTTATATATGTTTTTAATAAATATTATTTTCATTCGTGGCCCTTTTAATGGTAGGGCCCAAGATATGGTTTTGTCACGACCCAAAAGTTTTGTCACGATACAAATATTATTCTAAATTTATATAGTCATATATTAATAGATGTATAATTTAGAGTTTAATGAATTTGGGACTGGGATCTGTATCATTGATAAGTGGATATATTCTAGATAATCATGGATATTTTCTATTAGAAATTTTTTTTATACATTTATTAATGCTAAGTATCTGTTTTCTGTTATTTTTGTTTAAATGGAGCTTGAAGCATAAAAATATTTTAAACATAACGGCCAAACAACGACATAAAAATTTTGTGTTATCATAAAATACATTTTTCATGTGGCAATAACTATTATTATTTCATGTAATATTTTTCATTATAAAAATTTATTTTTATTATTTCATTTACTCTGGATTTTTTATTTTAAATTATATTTTAAAAGAAACTGTAAAAATTATAATTATTAATTAAAATTATTAATTAATATAAGAAGGAATGTTTTGTTCATTCCGAAAATGATTTTAAAAATTCTTTATGTTGTAACACATTTTGGTTGAATATAAGTTCATGTCTACAATTTACTATTCGACGTATAACAATGTCGCAGTGAAAGACTGGTATCCGACAAGTTTGTATTGGCATCCGATTTGTGGAATCCCTTCAACAAGAATTGCAAAGAATATTACAAACCTTCAGTAAATATAACAATTGATAAACAGCTTTTCCAAAAATACCACACTGTAGGTTTCTGCAATATATCATTAACAAACCTCACAAATTTGACATTAAAATTTTCTTACTAGCTGATATACAAACCAAATATATTTGCAACGAATTTCCTTATTTAGATAAGGAATGCGAGTGTCCATCCAACCAGAGACTGGTTAAATAGTTGTTTAGGTCAGTGTTTCTCAACCTTTTTGACTTTCAGTCCTACATTTTTTGTTCGTAAAATCTCAGGCCCACTTTCACATTAAAAGACACGATTTTTAAGAAATGCAACTTTATTTACCGTTCAATTACCTCCAACCACTTGTAATATATTTAAAAATTTAATATTTAAATATATTACAATTACTATTATTTTTAAAAAATATTAAATTTCTTAGTGAACTGTAATTTTTATTTAAAAAAATCATTTTATTTTGTCAAACTTGTCTGTTTTTCAGACTTGACGTATAAATTCAAAATTTAATAGTAATTGTAATATATTTAAAAATTTAATAATATTTAACGAAATTGAGGTTAAACGATAGAAGACCTGTAGTAAATTTTAGGGGGGATTTATGACAGTTCTTCTTTCCATACTCCAAAATTTAATATTATTTCAAAAATTAAATTTTTCGGGCCAACCACGGGCCAAATTCATACTCCAGACCCACAATATTTTTACTCAAGCCCATGTTGAGAAACACTGGTTTAGGTTACTAAGCTGTCTGTATATGTTTTATATTGAACTCTGACAGTGTATGAAAAAAAATTTCGTTTCAACAAAATATTAGATATGGAGACTGACAGTTGCAGAACTAACAGCCATCAATTATCATGTTGTGTATTCTCAAGTAATACATTGAAAGTATTAAACACAATTGGTAGACATCTGCAATATACCTACTCTTTTTATTAAAAATAACTGGAGGGAAAATCAGTAAGCGAGATTTTATTTTGCTCTTTATTACGGAAATGTTCAAATCCTTCATATAGTGTGAAAATATTGCCACAGAAAGTGTTTCTGGAAAATAAGGACAATGTCATTAGTCAAAAATATCAAGCAGTTTCTTAAATGAAATAAATATGCAATATTTACAAGTTCGATAATCATAATTAGAATTAGAAAAATAATTTATAGAATAATAGAGTTAGGCAAATGTGCAAAGATAAACAAAATGCTCGATAGATTGTCTGGATTGAATTGATTGACTTTGATTTCACTGTCTTTCTTCCGCACACACATGTAATATTTGTTTAATATGAATGTGGTGATAAGTTTACCCTCATCATCCAACACAACACTAAAAACCAATACTTTTGTGTTTGTAAACACCGTACGTGATTCAAATTAAATATTATTGAATTTTGACGTACTTTAAAATTTCGAGGGTAGGTGAAAGTCGTTCTCTCTCCCAATCCATTCTTTAAAATGATAAAATGTCTTCATAAACATTTGTTCTTCTTGGATATGACCCCTCTTTTGATGAAACATAGAATACTTAAAATATTATCGTTTTCCATAGTTAATGAGACAAAAACCAATTATAAAGAGAAGAAAGCAAAATATTTCGTTTAACTGGATTATTTTACTATTCAAAAAAGTGTGGTCGAAACGTTTTCCATCATTCTCGTGTTTAGAGAAAAATTTAATTTTTAAGAAATGATAGTTAAAATGTTTGAAAGAAATACGATTGAAAGAAATACATTTTCTCAGTTGCCAGTTATTGATTTTCCAATAGTCGCTGTTACATAAAAAAATTTGTCATCGTTGTAGCGAGCAGCTTCATAGAAATTTCTTCTTATTTTCAATCGTTTTTTATATTATTTAAATTAAAATTACAAATGCATTATTGATGAAATAAATAAAAATTATCTTGTTTAAATATTAGCATTATTTCGTCGCCTTCTTTTTTCAGCTGATCAAAAGAAAATTAAAAATGTATTCAAAAATCTGGAATCGTAACAAATTGTGGAGCATAGTATCGCTAAACCTCAAAATCCAATGTATAATTGGATCAATATTAATATCTTTGTTTTTTTATATATTTTTGTCTCATCAGTGTTCAAAGTTCATCTAATGGAAATATCAGTTCTCATTTTGAAAAGAAATGCCAAACCATTGCTTTTGTCCAATATCGAGTTTAATTCGTGAAACTCTTCACTATGTACCGATTTAACATTTAGTTATGGCCACTTTATTGCTTTTGTCAATCTCAGTCTAAGAAATAGAACAAATACAAAACGAAGCTCTTATTTCAGATTGCAATGGTCCCCATTTAAATTATATCAGTTGAAAAATATATTTTAAATGCATCTATTATTCTTATGTTCCTACAGTTGCCACTGAAAGAAATAATTTTCAGGTTAATAAATTATACCACTGGCTTAAGATAAGGCCGTTTTCTTTCTAATACACAGTTAAATAATTCATGACAATTAACAATTTTTCTTTTGTTGATATTTCAAAAAAGATTTTTTGTAATTATAACTTTCCGAACAACCTCCAAATTGAACTATTTAGTACAAAATTTCTCATCATTTTTTTCAATCTATGATTAATATCATTATTTTATTAGTATATTTATAAATAAGAAAATGTTTGTCTTTAAAATTATTCGTGTTTTTATACATTCAATGTTCATAAATATTTAAATTTAAATTAGTTCGTTATTTAAAAGTAAATCAACAAATATCAGTTCTTTATGAATTCATATTTTATTTTCATTATACATGATCTTTAATTTATCAGGCGTCTTATTTTATGCCAAAGTTGTTAGGTTTATTCCCTTTATCAGGAATACAAATAAAAACATTTTAATTAATAATTGTAAATAAATACTTTAACAATGGGAGCTTTATTTTAATTACTCTAGTCTCGAAAATTTCACCATTAGTTTATTCGAAGCAACCGTCAAGTAATTTAAATATTTTGCAAGTATTTTCACATTGTCATGTTTTATTTTTATCTTAAGAGGATTCAGATTCTAAAAATGACAAAGTCAAGGGGAAAGGTAAATATATGGAAATTATTTATTTATTAACAAGTTTAGTTGTGGCTAAAATTAAATCTCAATTTACTTATGATGATTCTGTAAAGTCTATTAAATATATCACACCAATTCGTGCAATTAAAGAATATTTATTAAAGTCTTGGTAAAGCTTTAAAAATATATGAAATTAACTGTTTATGTTAGTGATCTGGAAAATATTCCAAAATATTACAGTCGCAGTCCTTATTCTTCAGAAACTCGTGCATTAGTATATCGTAGGTCAGACGTAGAAAATTTGTACGCATTAATTTGTTTCACATAAAATGAAATTTAGTTATAGAGCTTATGAAAAACATGGAGGCAAAGAAAAATTTGAACACATACAAAGTATTGCAAGCGAAATTGAGAGAAAACAACGAGCAGGTAATGTTAAAAATTGTAAATGAATTTCTAGAATTTCAAAATTAGAATTATTTAGTATTAAGAAGTTTACTAGAATTTTTCAAACTTCCGAGACAGAAGATAAAGTATTTTTATATCCTTAATTTTAATTTCATTATAGCCTAGAAATCTAACAAAACGGAATCCTTATATCATTCTGGAGTTGCTAAAGTTGTATTATCAGCGATTGCTATGTAATTTTTTTTCAATTAAAATTTTATGTTTTATAATAATTTTTTTCTGATAAATTAATTTTTTAAATAAAAATAGTAAAAATTAATCAAATCACTGTTTAATTTCTAATTACCATTCTTCTATTCATTTAGTATTTTGTTGAAAATGTAAAGATTAGTTACTTATAAATATAAGTAGCTAATATTGAGATTTAAATATTTAGTAATTAAAAATTATAATAAAATAATATAAATTATGATAAATAATTATGATAAAGTCAACTGAAGAATTGATGGATTTTGTTATATTCTTTTTACATTCGTCATTTGTCATAAACTTTTTAATATTGACTTCCTT
Source organism: Schmidtea polychroa (assembly GCA_959609185.1). Lineage (NCBI taxonomy): Eukaryota > Metazoa > Platyhelminthes > Tricladida > Dugesiidae > Schmidtea > Schmidtea polychroa. The sequence continues at coordinate 9,924 of CAUHTR010008002.1, forward strand.
CATTGATAAAGCGCCTTAGCAAAGATTTGTTCTATTAGAGTAGGAAAACTCTATTCATAGTAATTCTATTAAAATACTTTTCAAATTCTGTCGGCATATATGAATGCATCTGATAATATAGATGTCAATTAAACGGCGTCTTTCAAATTTATCTCAATTTGTTTATAATTATTATATCATTCGAATTTATAACGATGGCAAATGGTCATATTGATCAAATACAAATCTAGGGTAATTTATAAAATATTTTTATTTTCACAATACAAAAATTATAAAGTATGAGAATTAATACAATAAATTCAACATTTTTAGATCAACGGAATTATTTTCATTTCATGTTTATTTAATAGGTAAAATTTGTATTTAATTCATACTATTTTTAGTAACGGGACGAATTTTGTTGCTAAGGGTGTTGCCTGGTGGATGACTGGTTCAAAGAGCATTTTTTCTGAGACACTTCATTCATTAGCAGATACAATTAATCAAGTTGAATAGTTTATTGGATGCTGTAAATTTTGAATATTAATTTAGATAATTCTTGCTTATGGGCTTTATTCTTCATTACAGAGGCCAGATGAAAATCATCCGTAAATTAATGTTATCATTCTATAAAAATTATTAGTATAATAATATTAATAACTATAATAATTAAATAATAGTAAATTTTTAATAAAATAATTAAAATAATAATAAATAATACATTAATAATTAAATAATAATAAATTATTGATAAAATAATAAAATTTATAATTTAATAATAATTAAATAAAAATAAATTTTTAATAAAATAATTAAAATAATACATTAAAAATTAAATAATAATATAATCATTAATAATAAATTATTGATGAAATAATAAAATTTATAATTGAATAATAATTAAATAATAATAAATAATACATTAATAATAAATTATTGATAAAATAATAAAAATTTATAATTTAATAATAATAATTAAATAATAAATTTTTAATAAAATTATTAAACTATTAATAATTAAATAAATAATAATAATTAAATAATAAAAAATAATTTAATAATAATAATAAATTAATTTTAATGATAATAATAAAAATATTTTTATATTACAAGGTATATGAAATTTGATATTTTTATTATTTTTTTCTTCAATTTGATTAAAATAATTTATTGTACTTCTTTATATTTGAAATTTTGGGTTTTTCAGATACGGCTACACCTCAATGAAAAATATTACTTCATTGATTAGTGGAGTGGGAATATTCTGTCTGGGGGCTGGAATTAGTTTTTATCACGGTATTCATGGATTATTCAGTGTCCATGAAATCCATTCGTTTCAGTGGGTAATTTTTAATGTGAAATTGTTATTCTAATAATTAATTTTAAAGTTTTCTTTAATGATCAAATGTTCTTAAATTGAATATTTTCTCATAATTTTTCTGAGAATATAATTTACCGTCTGATTATTAAAAATTGATATTTTGTTAAATTCAATCAATATAAAATTATTATTAGAATCTGAATATAATATAATAACTCTGAATATTTTGGTTAGTATTAACATTTTCTAAGTGAGACAGACATTTTTTCTGAAGTTTAAAGACATAAAAGCTGGCTAATTCTGCATTAAATTGTACTATTTCTTGGCGCTCAGTTTTGATTATAAATACCAGTTGACTTTTTGTAATGTGGATTGCTATGATGCAGTATTTCTTGTTTTGCGTCTTAAAATTGCTAACTGCTTTACAATATTTTACACAAAAGATTCATTTAGCACTGCTTAACCTCTACGTTAGTATGGCCGTACTCGTACGGCTGTGGTCATACAGACCTTAATCGTAAGTAAACGTCAGAAATGGATAAACCAACGGCATCTATCGGCTTTCCCCATAATATTTTAAAAACTATGAAAAGTGGTAAGTTTTAATTTTTTTTACCCCTTTATTGTGTCGGAAGTCGTCAAACGTAATACTTTTTATTTTTAAAATTTAAAATATTTATATTAAAATAACTCACTCCGTATAGATATGTACATCATACCAAAAATCATTGCCCTGGAGGTTAACTTATGCTGTTTCAGTTCAATAAGGTTTTCATATTTGGATTGAAATATTTTCCGGTCGATCAATAAATTATCTTATGCATTTTTTTCTATATTTCATTTCTCACATACTGCATAATGCGCTTATTGGATAAATCTGCACAGTTCAGACAACAAAAATGGAATCTTTCCTTTCTTTTCACTCCTACAATTTGGTTTTCCCATGTTGATCTGTTTTTTACAAAAATGGAAATGAGATTTTTTTTTATCACTTGTGTCGTAACGGGATATTTACTAGTTGTTCAATGACACTTAGTCTAAAATCCTATAGGAGCTTCCTCCGCGTTTATTATGTACTTTTCTTCTACGGCATATGTAGTTGGCAACATTTCGTTTTGATAATTACCACCTAACATGAATTTATTGTATTGTATTATCAGTTTTGGTTTCATGGCTGTCTTTTCTCATCGGTTCGTTGTTTCTATTGACGCTCCATAAAATTCTGATGGAATCGCTAAAACTTCTCTACGATCCTTCCATTGTGTGACACATATTCCTTCAAAGATATATATATATATATATATATATATATATATATATATATATATATAGGGACGTCTCTACCATATAGGCGAATTAGGCGCCGCCTAGGGCGCAAAAGTATTTTTCTAAATTATTCCTCGAATATATAAAAGAAATTATTTATTATGAAACACCTACTCGTTGAATTAAGAAATTTAAACTATTAAAACATAATGTTTCAGTTGGCATTCTTTAAGGTAGGCGCTTCATAAAAATTCGCCTAGGGCGCTACGCTTGGACAAATTTTCTTGAGCCGCCCCTATATATATATATATATTTATATATAATCTCCCCAGTTATTTTTTCTGGTTTCGCAATTTTATTTGCCATTTTGAAATTATGGACCAATTTTAAAAAAATATTTTTAACCAATCAGTATCGAGTATTTGTATTATACCCTGGATCATTATTATTTAAACAGTCAGTGGTTTTTTTATGCCTAAGGTCAATTATTATATGGATTTTCTTTGTCATCATTTGTTTATTAATTTAATGGTTTATCTTTTCAGCTTCAGTTATCCTCAATTACGACACTTAATTATAATCTGTTGAGTAGGAGGTTCATTTTTTAACTAAAAATTTCGTTAGCCAATAAAACAATTGCACTCATGCAAACATTGCAAAAAATACAATGCAACAAGAATTCATGATTTTTACACTCCAATTAAAATTCAAATCGTAAAATTAAGTGTAAGAAATTAATGAAAAATGTGCAAAATCGAAAATTCAATACAGGAATACCTCGCATAGTACGGTTTCGATCAGTACGGTTTTGAAATTTTCAAAATATGATTTAAAATTGTTTAATGATAAAAAAATTTTCGAAATTTAAAAAAGTTTTTTTAAATTAATTTTTAGAATTTATTCATTATTATAAAATCATGTTTAATAATTTGTTTTGTTACGTTTAATTTCTGGTTTGTAGTTTTAATAAACATTTGAATAAATAAACCGTAAAAAAATCCACTACGGCTACATTCACGATTTAAGTGAATTGCTTTTGTTGATCTTTTTTAAATTATATTGTTGTGTTTATTTAATTTTATTTACTTGTTTTTCATCAGCTATTTTTAATATTTTTAAAATGAAATAAATTCTTTTTTTTATTTAGTTGCAATGAATTGGTATTGCCGGCTTATAAATTTCAATAAATATATATTTAAATGTACAACTGTGTTAAATATGCTTATTTTGCTCTTGAATATCAGAAAAATAAAAATACATAACAAAATATTTTTTGTTTACTAGATTATAATCACGATTTTTAAATTTCTTAATAGGGGTACTAAGCCGTAGATTTGTTAGCGCCAGAATGCCTCGAATAGTCCGGTTTCAAATAGTACGGCTAAATTCCAGAACCGATTAACCGTACTGTTCGAGGTATTCCTGTATTTCTAAAAAGACAAAATATGAGTGGATAATAAATAAAAATATAAGTCCGAATATAGAAATTTCAAATCGATGAGGGTCTTTAGATGTTATTTAAAAAATAAATTAATAATTTTAATTTTAATGATGACATTAATCATGTCAGCTGGAATAAAATTCCGGATCCTTACAGGCATGGGTTGAACTCTATTTAAGGATCAGCAAATTGGGAGTCGATTAATGTCGATGGAACCCTATATAAGGATAAGTAAATGCAGAGTAAATTGTTAATATATTCGAAGTAGAAAGAAAGATGAGAGTAAAGGTAAATCAGTATTGAGTTGGAGCGTCTATTACAAAGGAAAATTTGCTTTTTTGTCCCGAATTAGATTCACGAAAGTCGAGGCTATTTTTCTTGGGGTTACCCGTCATAATTATAATTATTGAGAAATCGAACAATAGTTATTCCTGAATTGACAATAAAATTTACCGTGTTGTGTCTAGTTATTAGAATATAGAGTTCACTTTAAGTTAAGATATAATTGTTCTCTCAGCGATATTTTTTAATAACCCAACAATATCTTATAAACATTTTAGTTTGTATAATAAAAGATATACTAAGCCTTTACTGAAAGTTTTAAGTTTATTTAAAACAAAAATGAAGATTTTCTACTATGAAATAGTCCTCTTCAATCTGCTCAAGAATATAACTTGATAATTTTGAAGATTTTGAGAGTATTTTTTAACTGATTTTTTTGCTTTTTGATTGTATTTTTTTAAATTTTCGAATATTAGTATATATTTTTATTGTTTTTGACTATTTTTGTATCTAATTTCGGCAATTATTGTAAGAGAGATTATTTAATTTTATAAAATTTTAAAACAAAAGACCACAATCGAAATGCAATTACTTTATCAATATTCACAAACTTTCAAATGAAAAATTAACTAAAAACATTATAAATTAATTTTTTAAAAAATAGTAAAACTTAAATACTGAAATTAAATCAAGATCCGATTAAAAACAAATAATTCAGTTAAAAAGATCAAAATCACATTCAAGCTATTTTTTTAGCAAATTGAAATTAAAAATCTTCAAAAATTCTCATTTTTTTATTAAACTTTAAAGTAATTTTGCCAAATTATTTTTTACCGGAAAATAGTACAAATGATTGAAAAATGTAGGCAATTATCCGCTATTATAATTTCAATATATTTATTTTTTAGTTTGATATTTTTCATTTGGAACAATTTTTTTCAATAATGTATGATTTTCTTTAAAATCATTACAAAAGCCTTCACATATATACCGGAGATTCACTGTCAACGAAATTATTTTGTTTAATTTCTCTCTTTAATCTCAATTTCTCACTATTCCAAAAATCATTAATAATTGAACATACTCTTTCAATGGTCGCATTAGTACCCGATCGGTAAGCACATAGCAAATTCAATAAGCAATTTCTAATTATTTCACTGCCTTCAAAATCTCTTGCCAATTTAATTTCTATTTTCTGTATCTCGTCATTCTCTTTGAAAATTCATATCATCAAAACTATAATTGATTTTCACAAATAGTGCAAAAAGTGCATAACATAAAAAAACAGTACATATGGAGTACATACAAATTTGGCAGTACACTATCAAAAAGAAGTACTGTACTTCATTTATTATTTATATTGCATTTTATTGATGTGCAACCAGGTAATCATCATATTAGTTTTAATGTAAAATTGCAAAGTTCTAAATCCTTCATTATTTAATATATAAACTAGGATTCAAAATATTTCTATATTTAATAATTATTTAAATTTTTATAAAAAGTAATAGAATTTTTAAACTTTAGGGCGCAATAGTAATGAGTGCATCATTTCTATCAGAAAGTGGTAATTCTTAATTTTTTTTGTATTTTTTTATTCCTTTGTAATGATAAGAAATTGTATTTAATCAATATTGTGCTGCGATGTAATTTATTGGTAATTTCTCTCCAATTTTTGTGTGCAAAATATCTCCATTTCATTGTGATTTAAAACCAAGTCGACCAATTGAACGAATATTTTCTGTGGAATATCGAAAAATGTACCTAATTTTTTGATTTAATTTTTTTATAGTAATTTTTAACTGAATGACAAATATAGATTAGAAAGTTTTGCAATTTTTGATAAATCTATGCCGAAATATCGCGTACCTTATATAAAATTTTGATATCTAACTTTCTTTAAATAAAAGGGCCAAAGCCATAAGAGGGTTATTTTTGCAGATTAAAAAATTAGATCTTTGGACAAAAATTTTTTTATTTAAAATAAAGTATCTGAATTTTCACTTTACCCTCATAAAAGAAAAAATAGCAAGTTGTGGCCAATGCGTTACTGATACCTTACACGAGCAATTTAATTATTTTGATCATACATACTATCATAAACTTAGTATTTGCAGTGAAATATGTCGAGGCAGAAGTCTGCTGCAATATTCAAGTACCACATCCTTAGGAGCGTGACTCAATTGCTTTTCCCCTATTACTACGATGCCCAACAATCTAATGAGATTTTAGCAAACAGTTAGCATAAGAAAATGTGTGCCGTTAGAAGAATCTCCATTAACAGAAATTCCAAAATGGCTTTCAAAGTATGCAGAAATAAAGAAAAACTGCAGCCTCGTTTTACTCTGTGCAACAACAGTCAAAACGTTTTTATATTGGGGTGATATCAAAATAAATCATTTTTTCTTTGTTTTCGTGGAAAAGTCCATCGTTTTAGCACACTGGAAGAGTTTACAAAAAGTCGAATTACTTACCACGTTGTTTCAAATGTTTTAAGTTCTTCCTAATTTACTTACATAAAAAATTACAATGAGTTTTCTTGTTATTTTTGCTAGGTGTAAAAATATAAAATTTCTTCAAATTTTAAAATTTGCAATTTGAAATTAACTTTATTTTCTGACGTTTAAACTAATAATACTTAAATTAGTAACATTTGGCATGGCTCTTAATCATGCACTGAAAGCATCAAGGAAAGATGGGTATCTTCTTCGAGAATATATTTTAGAAGGAATTGATCCTACAATTAATGTTGTTCTGTTAGAAGATATGGCAGCACTAGCTGGAGTTTTTGTCGCCGGTAGTGCCATGGGACTTTCTTATATATTTCATTCCACAATCCCAGATATAATTGGTTCATTAGTAGTCAGTGGGATATTAGCCGGAGTGGCTGGTTTTATTGTCTGGACTAATACCGAAACATTGCTTGGAAGGTATTTTTGAAATCTTTCAATGGCTTGAATTTTTTATTTGTTAGATCTATTCCTAATTATCAACGAGATGCGATTATGAAGATATTTGACAAAGAAAAAATAATACGGTACTTTTTAAAATTTTAATTAATATACATTACCGACAAATTAAAATATATGCTCAAATTTGCACTGGATAACCCCCGACGAGAAGGGCTTTGAGACTTACCTACTACATCTATATCCATCCTTATTAGTTATTGAGTCATTAATAATTAATCATTGACTCAATTGACGATAAGAAAACTTCCGGATCTTGTTTCTATTAGAGGACATTTCTATGTTTTATTTTTGCTTCAAGATTGTGAATCGATAAAAAAACAATAAAAAATTATAATTTGTATTGATTGACTTTAAAATAATGTACATGACGAAATTAAATAATTTAATTATATAATCTATTTTATTTATATTTATTTAATATTTATAGAGGAACTTATGATATTAAGGCAACTACAATGGGAGGTGATTATATTAAATTTAAAGCCGAAGTGGATATCGATGGCAGAGAATTAACTAAACGTTATCTTGAAACTGTACCTTTAGATAAAATTTTAAAAGTTTGTTTTTGATTTATAACAATATGTATTTTACATAAAATATCACATCTTTATTTTATTTGTAATGTTGAAAATTTTAGTGATAATTTTATTCTCGAAGTATTTTCAACTTGAACTGTTTTTATAATTTATTTAGTAAAATTTCAATTAATATAAAAGTTATAACATTTTACTAAAGCCTATAGAATTAGCTGTTACTTCTATGGAGGAATTATACGATTATGTCGCTAATATTTCGTATGGTTTTCTAATAGGGTTCTGTTAGAATGTACTTTTTAAAGATAAATCTTTCAGATATAATATAGTAAAGTATAATAATATTAAAAATTGGATATTGTAAAATTAATGAGTGGAATTAATAACGTTCATAAAATCTGGTTATAATAAAATATAAATTTCTGGCAAGGCAATTTATTATAGTTGACAAATAATCAATAATTTTTTGGTATTTATAATGAAATGTACTAAAAATATTGAAAATTAAAATTTGTAAATCTTACAATTATTTTAATGGCATGCAAATTAAAAATTGTTAAATCAATCAATATTAAATGATTATTTGAAATTATTATTAGATTGTAAATTGTTGTTAGAAATAGAATTAGAATATTTTTAATAACATTTAATTTAAAATTACTCAATTGCGCCTATCGTTGTTTATTTCGCTATAAAATATAATTTTCTTTATCAAGATTTATTTATTTTTTTCATATTTAACACAGACACCGTTTAGACGCCAGAATAATGAAATGAGACACATTTTTCACCAATCACGAATTACATTTTAATAACTTATCGAAACATACTGAGATTTTGATTAAAAATAGCATAAAATAAAATTTATAAAAAATTGGGGAAAATAAGAATATTTTCAAGGGAAATGGTTATGAGCCTATTGCGAATTCTCAAATATCCTATCGAACCATATATAAAAGTATTTTTAAGACTGTTAATAATAACCACTTAATAATCTAAAAATATTTATTTTAATACAAATTATTGCCTAAATCTGGTATTATTAAAATACCCGATTTAAATGGCGAATTAATTAATTAAATAATTATGCGTGCCAGCATTTATACTTATTATACTTTTACTATATAATAGTATTTGATACTTATAATCAGTGGTGAGCTATGCATGTTGTTCTTTCAACTGTGATTTTGCGCTTCACTTCACATTAAAATTTCTATTGTTTTGGTAGTAAACATTTTTAAAACAATTTTACCTCATTTGTATATTAAAAAAAAATTTTCTGGACGCTTTTATATTTTACTAAAAAAGCATTTTTTTTCTGGACGAAAAACACCTAAATTTTTTTTTGCGAGCTCTTTGTTGCTTTTTTCACAGCTCACCACTGCATATAATACAATATATATTTTATTTATAAATTAATTATTTACAAAAGGGCTCAACACATTTAGACTTTAAATTAATGACATCGTTCAAAACATAGATGAAAATATTGTACATTGTAGTGTGTACAGGGTCTGAGGAGGTTAATGACGCTTAATTTAAAAGGACTTTGATAAGAAAATGATTTTTATGATAATTGACAGTAAACTTGTAGATAAAAATTGTAAATTTTGAGGAATTTCATTAAAAATACATTAAGTTAGGAGAAACTAACGTAATAAAATTATTAAATTTGTTAAATACCTGACTTGTCTTGAAATTGAAATAAATCCACTGAAATTCTTAAATATTTCCCTAAGTTTCAAAAAGTTAATGATAATGTATAAAATGTTCATGATTGTCGGTGTTAACAATAAAAAGTTTCCATATTGATTTCAGTAAATTTAGGAGATCAAAAATAAATTTCTTGAAAGTCATTTCAGAAATTTCGTTTTCTAAAATACACTAAATAATCAAGAGTGAAAAAAATACTCAATATTAAATTCTATAAAAAGGATAAATTAAATTAAAAAAACTTGCATATTTGTTTCATGGAATAATTTGTCAATGTGGAAACATCAAAAAATTTCTTTGAAAACATCCGTAATTCTTTTTTATATTTAAAATAAGGACATTACTTATTGATAAGTGGACTTTTTATTGTTAAACTGTGCATTTCTAATGGAAATTTTATGCACTTTCCACATGTATGATTTTTTTCTTTCGATAAATTTTTCTATTTTCAATGCATTTATTTATTGATATTTTGGTAAATGACATTTATTATTATTATAACTTTTTTTCAAATTTAACCACTGATTTCCTTTCAATTGATATTGTATTTATTATTGTTTTTTTATTATTGAGACTCATATTTGGTGTTAAATATCATATTAAGTACTGTTAATTTCGTGTTGGTGGAAAATTACAGACAATTGGACAATAAAATTTTAATGACTTTTATTTCTAAAGATGTCTGATGTTATTTAAATGAAGTCATAGAAATGCCGACACCTATATTTAATATTTATTCTTGTGATTCTAAAGAAAAGTATAAGAGTAATTGAAAGCCAAAGAGTTCCCTTCGAGCTTTCTTCGACTCAACAAATAAAACTTACTGCTACAATTTACTACTCGTAAACAGTTTGCATGGAATAAAAACTTCTATACTACATTATTATAAGAACTTTTATTTCTTCCAATTTCACCACTGATTATTTTATCCATTGAATTGAAAAGATAGTTTGAAGACTATAAATCAGTAATATATCGATGTTTGTTGATACTCACAAATTTTCGGCACTTCCTTTTCAAGTGAATTTGATCATTTTTACATTAAATAATTATTGTTAAGGGATAATAAATTTATTTCGTATTTTATAATAAATTTATTGGTTTAATTATATTCTATTTATATTTTATTTTAATTACCCAAAAACTATATTTCCTATTTTTTAAATTCTGTAATTTAATTAAATTTTTAATTTTAAATCTAATTAAATATTAATTTAGTTGAATGTTGATGACGGTTTAAATTTTTTGATATAAAGAGTCTCAGCGGCTAATCTTTGCAATGAGTTTTTGAACGCATCTTGTAACATTTTGCATTTTGTTTCGTGTAACAGTGGTGCTGATTTGTGCACTTTTTCCAGTGTTCGTGATAATTGCTGGTTTTGCTCTTGATGTGTTCGTCGAGTCTTGTTTAGAACTACTAATACAGGTTATATATGACTTATGATTTGTCATCAGTTATTTTCATTCAATCTATGAATGTTTTTTGGATTTTTTACAATTTATTGTTTTAGTAATTTTAACTTAAATTACCCTTTCTGGAATCCTATAATAAATTGACAGATGTAACTGATAATTAATGTAGTTAGTTCTTTGAATAAGTGTGGTAAGACAATTCTATTACTTTCCTTAGAATCTTAAATTATAATATTAGTACAAAAACAACACCCATGAAATCTTTTAAAGAGAAAATTTTAAAACAATACATAGTAATTATGAAATTAATTATCCGCAGAAAGTGACTTACGAAATGCTAAAAATAAAGAACCGAAGGTGTGCTTATGAGCACTACACTTTAATATTACTAAAGAAACTTTAAAATCAAAAGCTTCGAAATCAAACTTTATTTAAAAAATTTGTTTCAACTAATTTTTATGGAAATTAATATATCAAAAGAAATTAAAAACTTTGGTGTAATTTTATTCATTTTCCATTCGACAGCAATATTAAAGCAGAAACAATTGCTGAAAATTATTTCAAATATTATTTACACTTGAAATAAAATTCATTACTTAAAAATGATATTTATATTAAAGCAAAGGCTTCTGAAAAGAAAATTTAGAAATATTCATCACAAGATAAGTATCCCAATTTGAATCAGACTCACAATCTGTTTTTGATTCAACATTTATGCGAATCGGTATTTTCGCAAATGGAAACGATATGCTTCACTAATTTAACATTTAAAATCCTGCTTAAAATTATATATACGATGCAATGTGGAACAAATAATGCAGGAAGCTCATTACATATTATCCCATAATTCAACTTTACTCCTTATCAATGTATTTTTCCTTCCATTATTGGCTCATTATTTCTTTTAACATAGCCAATTTTATTAGAATAATAAATACAAATATATTCGTTTAATTGCAAATAATAGAAACTGAGAACATTTGAGCTTGATGTGGTAAAGATCCTAACTAAAATGAAATACGATCGACATAAAACTTAATACACGTTACTAAATGACTGTTGAAAACGAAAAATTACGAAAAATTCCACTGAAATTTTAAAACTTAAATATGTGAAAAATAGGATCCAACAAAATTATATTTTTATTTACAGTATAATAGAATTCTAACATTCAATTTCATTAAGAATTGACATAAGTTAAAACATGTTTAATTTCATTATAAAAAATATATCATATTTTCTAAATATTTATAGGAAATTTTTACCAGAAACTACTTAAAAATTACAATTATTTAAAACCTTTCCACTCATCTTGGCTAAGATTCTTGCCAATTTTTTTGCCTAACGCCATTAAATGCAATGTTTGCCACATTCTTAAAAGCTGTTTCTACTGCTCTCCTGACAAGAAAATCTACAACTATTTGAAAGTTTTCCCACATAGATTCATGAAACTTTACAAAATTATCTAAATCAAATATGAGTAGAAGAAACAAACATTGGAAAATTAATGTGAGTGGAAAGGTTTAAAACGTTATATTTCTACATATTTAAACCGAAATAAATTGCTTTTTAGAGTTTAATTTATTATGAGATCAAATTTAATAATAAATGAACTCTCCATAAAATAATATAAATCTTAGCTGAATCGCGATTGATAGGGGGTGTAATTTAATATCAATTGCTAGTTCGATTTTAGTCAACTTCAGATTTTCCAATTTATTTTCTACACATAATTTTTTTAATATAAAGGAATGTCAGTCCATTGAAACAAAAGAAGAATTGATTCATTTTTTATTAAATCACGGAGAGAATGTTGTACAAATTCTTGGCGCAGAAGTCAACAAAATCGAAGATAATATAAAAGTATTATTAATTTTATTTAAATTTTGTTTTTATAATTTTTAGAAAAATTTCCCTTCGGTCAAGCATATTGATATTGAAATTAATTAATTATGCAAATGTTTTATTTATATTTGAGATTATTTGTGGTAGTTGCATTACTGCTTCTTGCATAAAATATGAAATATAAATAAAAGGTTGGGAAGTTTGATTTTTATTGATATTATAAAAATTGTTACTGTTAAATGTGTGTTGAAGAATAAAGATTATAATTATTAATTGTAATAATCAATTCGCTTAAATATTGTGCTTTAATCATTAGAATATTTTAAATCTGTTGAATAAAAGTTTTTTTATTTGCATCCGCAAATGAATCAAGGTTGTAACGCCATATTTCCTGTTGTCCCTATCATCATTATGTTAGTGATATCTAGTCATGCATGTTAACTTGATTTCTCAAACCACTAAGCAATTTATCAAAGTATTCATAAAATACATAAATTATATTTAGTGTACACCAAACACCACCGAGATACATACACTGTGTGAAGCTATTCACTCACCAATTTCTCATCATAAATGTATTTTAATTTTAAGTAAATTTTAAGGCTTGAATTTTTGATCCATATAGATGTAAATATTACTTTTAATCAGCAGTATAATTATAAATTATTTTTAATTAATTTTCAGGGATTTTTGGAATTTTATGACATTTATTTTTAAGTATTTTGGAATTATTTCGAAAAATGTGAGTTAGGTATAATTATAATTAAATAAATCAATCACCAAAAATATGTATTTATCTAAAGAAATTTGGGAAAAATCGCCAAATATGAATAAAATAATTTTTTTTCTGAGCCCAATTTGAAGGACTTCTTTCAGGAAATCAAATCTGGATTGAAAAGACATCATTTGCTTTTATATTTTCATTAAAAATATTTTAAAAATTTTCAGTAACCTTTTTTTCTAAAAATTGTCTTAAATAAAGTTAATATAGAAACGTATCTCATCGGTACATTTCTACGAATCGAAAGTTTGTATGTTTTTTAGTATGTGTAGTTTTTAATTTGTCTTCCACTTTTCAGATTTCTATAGTATAAGATGTATCTCACTGATCTATAAATGAGAACATCAACGTAAGTATGTATGTTTCTATAATGTAAGATTATTGATTATTTTGTTATAGGAAACGGTTCTCAGTGGTGTTTGCTGTATATTAAATATTTTAATTAACAAAATCAGTATACGAATGTAAATAAGCGTCATAAAATTTAGAAACAAGACGCAGATGGAATTGGCTAACCAAATCTCAAAGTTGAACAAATTGCTAAAATCAAAGGAATAACGATTACAGAAGTATAGTTATAACAAAGTATATTAAGATGAGTGGTTTTACAAATATCATAAGTTTTAAAAAGAAAAATATTAAAGAGCTTCAACAAAAAGTCTTTAATTTGAGCTGTGTATTACAAAATTCAAATATCAACATGAGTATGAAGTGAGAATGTGTAATTCAGGGTTTCTCAGAGTGTGCCCCGCGGATCTGATAATCAAATTTGAAATAAAAATTATAAAGTTACATCACTTCAAAATTAAATTATAATTTAAAAAAAATACAAAGTACTTTTAAATTGCTTGAATTACAAATAATTTCATTCATTGTTTTTATTTATAAATATGTATGTGTGTGTGTGAAAAATAAACTACACTTTGGAATTAGGCATCATCAATTGGCACATAAACAATCGCGATCCACTGGGGTTCCGTAAAATTTTTTTATGACTTTGGAGGACTCCGTGCCTCTAAAAGTTTGAGAACCGCTGTTGTAATTGATGTGATTTTTATTTAGAAATAATTAAGAAGTTACCATTGCAATTCCCATTAAATTCACTTAAGAAAAAACATGAGAATGCGATAAAATTAAACCAATTTAACACAAATCAGATAAACAAACCTGTTCAGAGTCAATTGTGTACAAAATTTTGAAAACATTAATCCTGTTTAAATAATTTTTATTTGTTAGTTAACTACTACCGAGTAGAATTGAATATGTAACGAAACTTTTGAAAATTTAGGACAATGATGATTCATCAAAATTTCGACATCAAGGTATGTATTTTTTTAAGATTATGGCAAAATTTTTAAAGGGTATATGAAAAAATGAAGTAACCGTGTGAATGGGTAAAATACTTTTTTTCAAAAAGGGTAAACATTGTAAAATATTTAACAAGGCATTATAAAAAGTCAAACTTACAAAATATTTGATAATTGTCGTGATCAAAATATTTAAATTTAAAATATTCAATTATTCCTACACAATAGATAGATTATGAATTTCCCGTTCCATAAGACAAAAGTGCACAGGGACAGTTACGTACGATGACAAATACTCACATAGACAAATGCTTTCCTAGACAAAGGCGCACATAGACAAATAAAAATATGGATTAACATTAAAAAGGTTTATAATAATATAATAAATTTTTATTTATTGGATATATAATTGAAAAACGCCAAAAATTGACAGACCGCCACTCACTTCTTCCTTATTTTAAATTAGCCATTCGCCTCGGATATTTCAGATTTTCTTCGCTTCGCCTTTTGAAGCCTTCCAGCAAAATCCAAAAACTTGGATGGGTGCAATGGAAGATGGAGTTTAAAGTATTGTGAAAACCTTCACAACAATTAATGGTTTTGGTGGACTTTTCAATTGCAGCTTCATGATGATTCCAAATTCTGATGGGAAATTGTGGATCCCTTCCAACTGTACCTTCTATGTATGTTGAGAAAAAGTATGTAAGAAGTTCGTTAAACTTTTCATCATCTGGAAATGTATCAAAAAACTGGTCTTACATCAATTTCTGGCACAAAAGCGATTTGATCTTAAGCCCATTACTAAAATCTAATCAATTTATTTAAACAACAGAATTTGTCTTTGTAATTTGTTAAAAATTAATTAATTAAAAACATTAAATTAAAAAAATTATAATCTAATCTAGTTTGTGTGCATTTGTCGTCGTGCGCAATTGATTCACCACCGAATTTTCATAGATATAAAATTATTACAAAAGATTTTTTGGCTATTTATTACTAATTCGTACTCTGACTCTTCGGTGTCCTTATCCAAATAAATCGAACCTACACAATTACGTTTATTCAAATAGTTTACAACAAATTTATATCCACTCAATTTTGAACGACTCTCCAAATTCGATAATTTTCAATAACAATATACATCTACACTTTTGAATTACAATATCTCCTTTCTTGTACGATAAAACTACAGTATTATGGGTTCGCACTGTTATCTCTATTTGTTATTCTAACTTTTCTTAGACCACTGGTAATCTCACTAGCATTAAAAATAAGTGCTGGAAGATTAGGATGATTTGGCAATTATTATTGATAATAGCCTTACTTTTAGCGGTTCCAGATTCAAAAATTGATTTTCATTAGACCTGGTACTTCATCTTATTGAAGAGGGATGACAAAATTGTAAAACCATCCAGTTCACAAAAAGTAGTATTTTGAAGGATGCAGTTCAAAGAGATATGAAACAATTTTTATAAAAGGTCTATAAATCAAATATCTTTATGTTAATAATGAAAAGATCAATAATGGGTAAACTTTAGATATGGACAATTTATTTTAGTAACCTTATAAAATAAAATTTATAAAAGTCACCGTGATAAAACCCTGGTTTTTTCTAATAATGGCAAAGCATAATGCAAACAAATAATAAATTTTCAAGATAACATAAAATGAAATAGTTCAGATTAAAAATGACATAATTTGTACGAATAAGGTCAAGAATTCCACAAGAGACAAAATTGTAAAACCATCCAGTTCACAAAAAGTAGTATTTTGAAGGATGCAGTTCAAAGAGATATGAAACAATTTTTATAAAAGGTCTATAAATCAAATATCTTTATGTTAATAATGAAAAGATCAATAATGGGTAAACTTTAGATATGGACAATTTATTTTAGTAACCTTATAAAATAAAATTTATAAAAGTCACCGTGTTTTCAAGAGTGATGGACCATGAAGATACAATAAAACCCTGGTTTTTTCTAATAATGGCAAAGCATAATGCAAACAAATAATAAATTTTCAAGATAACATAAAATGAAATAGTTCAGATTAAAAATGACATAATTTGTACGAATAAGGTCAAGAATTCCACAAGAGACGCTATAATCATCGAAAGTGGCAATTTCGTATTAAAAAATAACTTCGATATGCAATAGAAAATTAAGAAAACTCTGCGATTGAAAGCTGTAAAGTAATAAAACGAAAAGAAATCCACTTAAGTTACAGATGCAATATTAACAACAATAAGCAAATAATACGAAGATATTACTTGGTTATTAAGTGAATATCATTCTAACCACCGAAAGTTGCTCCACGATATTTGTGGAAAGAACTCCAAAGTCAATATCATAAACAAAAAGGGGGGATTTATGCTATCTGATACATTTAGACTCGGTTATTAAGCATTACCAATTACTAGTCCTACTTTGCAGTTTCCATGAAAACTCCGACAATTAACCAGCCAATCAATTAATAGTATTCATATATGTAAATTTGCAATTAGTATTAACATTTTAATTTTCAAATTGGCACGCGATTAATTCTAGTTCATGGAGAACTTTTGTCAAGTTAGAAAGAAACCAGGATTATAATAAAAAGTACAATTAAATTAAATTTTACAATTTAATATTTCAATACGAATATTAATTTTTATCTTTTATGGCCTCTTTAGAAAAGTGAATTGGCCACAATTATTAAAATTCATATTTATATCATGTACTATACTGCTATAAAAGAATTAATCAGTTTTAGTTTCTCGTTTTCTTTCTTTGCCCCTTCTTATTGCTTCCTGAAAAAGTGCCAACCAAAGCCTAATTGTGCATATGGAATCATCATTTCCTGGAATAGGATATGTGATAAGTCGTGGGTCACAGTTAGAATCAACAATTCCAACTGTTGGGATTAATAATTTAGCAGAATGTCTAACAGCTGCATGCTGTAGAAATACAGAATTAAGGCAGTGAAGAAAAATAACACAATCTGGCAATCTGGTTACAACACCATATACAGTTTCTGAATCGGTAAAATGGCCACCAATCCAAGGTCTGCAATGTGAATATTCACCACATTCTTTGGCGACTCTCTCAACTAATGGAATAGTCTATAAAAAGATAATATTGAATAACAATTAATTATGCTACTTGAAAATGTCTCGAAATAAACAAAATTATACCTCCACGATATGAAACGTGGGCGATAAAATTCAATGCTTCACCCAATAACTTATATGTTTTGTTTAAATCAAAAATATCAATTCCTTGTCTATTTCCGAATAGATAAGGAACCATATAAGGATCTCTCACAGATTCTTTATGGCCAAGATGTACTCGATAAGTAAATAAATCTTCAACAGTGCATAAACTTCTCACTCCAAAGTAATCATAAGTACTTAATGGATCTACTTGCTCTAAATTAGTTTAACAATAAATGTGAATAATATAAAAGTACCACAAGATTGAGTAATCTCAGAATGTAAAATAGCTTTAAACGATTTTATAACATTTTGTTTGTAAAAAAATAAATTGCTAAACTTTTGACGCAGCATAACTAAAATAATTTCAATAAAAATTTCATGAATATAATAATTTTTAATGAATATACAGTTGCTCAAATTTTCAGTATATATTATTTAAAAATCTTTATTAAATTAATAGCAATTATTAAAACAATTCTAAAATATCGATAACTTCTGATAACAATTTAACATTCTAAATATATTTGTGTTTTTGAAATGATTCATCCCTAAGTTTTCAATTTTTTCCTAAGTAATTTTTTCCTAAAATATTATTTTTAATTTTAAATTTCATTTTTAAATTATATATACCGTATATACTCGCGTATAAGTCGAGTAAATATTTATTACTGCGATTTTAAGTCCTAAATTGGAAACCCGCGTATAAGTCGAAATAACAAAAATAAAAAAAGGTTTAATGATTTCATTAAAAATTAATTTGTACGTTTTTTGACCCGCGTATAAGTCGAAGTGGCTATTTTGACTTGAAAATTTAATGTAAATTTCTCGACTTATACGCGAGTATATAACATTGCACAGGTATTTTTTTTAATGTGACTTGTGTTGTGACCAAAAGAAATTCCTTGGAAATAAATCATTTGACTTTATGGAATTCAATAAATTTTCATTATGGATTGGTGAAAATTGTTTTTTGGGGTTGGGTTCAATTCAAATGACGCTGTTACCACTATTGAGTAATGATAGATTAAAACTTAAATATTAACTTCACTACTATACTTTCATGAAAACGCGTAATTCAAAAAACCCAAATGATATCTATTTTTGAATAAAGTTGGTACTTTACCAACTGGTTTAGAGGTTGAACATAAATGACTTGCGGTAAAAAAAAAGATAAAATAGTTAGAAATTATAAACCAGTTTTTGCAATTAAAAGAAATACATGTGCAGAATCAATCAAAATGATTGGAACACAAACTTTAAGATAAAGATTCAAATTACGACAGAAACGATGATAGAAGCAAAAATAAAAGTTAAGAAAACAAAAAAGTCTCCGAATAAATCTGTTTGTTTTAGCATATTCCGAATTTCATAAGACCTTTATTAGATACAGATGCAAGTTTGATTGTATTGGAGCTATATATTGGGAAATAAAAAATATGCAAAGATAGCTCTTACATAATCAGTAAAATTAAATTAACAAGAAAAGAACTTCTCGCTACCTTTATTTTTACTAACACTATGTGTATGGTAAACGAGTTAAGTTAAGAACAGATCACAAAGCCATAAAATTCATGATGAAAACTAAGAAGGCATTGACACCGCAATTTCAAACATGGAGTTGATATTTTCAAGTTCTAATCATCATAATGCTAATAAGAATATTTTATACTATAAAATATTTTTAATTTATAATTAAAGCGTTACTCAAAGATGCAGTTTCAAAAAGCTGTACAGATTTAATACCTGATATAGAATACTTTTTAAATGCGAAAGTTCAGAAAACTACTGGAGTAAATCCAGCAGGAAGAAAATTAAGAACAAAAAGTAATAGATCGCAATGGTAACGTAATAATGAAATATTTAAAAAAAAGACTATGCGAAGACTAGAGGCAAAAAGACAGAAAGCAAAAGAAATTGGCACAGTTTGGAGTCTAGAAAAAAATAGAGAAAGTATTGGTGAAAAAAGAAATTAGAAATAAAGATCACTAAGATAAGAAGGACCATTTGCAGTAATCAAACGAAATCATGAAAGAAACTTCTTATTTATAGATAAAAACGAAAGAACTATAACAAAACATATTGATAAAACATTTTAATGGAAATGTATATGAGGAGTTCCGAAACTGTGCCGAAAATTCGTGAATATAAAAATAACATTGATATCTATACTGTTCCATAGTCAATTTTTTTAATAAATATAATGTCAATTGAAAAGAAATTAGAGATCAAAATCGAATGAAGTTATAATAATAATTATTATTATATTATATTATTATTTTCTCTCCCTTAAAAAATATTATTAATTTTCATTAGTAATTAATTTTTCAGTCAAAATTTAACCAACTAAAAGTATTGAAATATTTACTCTTATTTAGAATACATTTCAATGGTCTAAAATATGTAAGTTGCCAGTTATAATTTTATTTTCTAAAACAGCTCCGGCAGGAATATCGATATGATCACCTTCTTGAGCAATTATAATCACAGTACCCTGAATAGGAATAATAAATTTGTATAAACTTTATTAAAATAAAATGTTTTATTGTTTAAATTAAGTAACGATAATTGATCATTTACATTTTCATATGCAAGTAATATAGTCTTTGATATATAAACTAATGTCTAATTAGTGTCACAAATAATTTAGGTAAGATCATTATTATTATTATTAAACAAGTAAATGACAAGATAAGCATTTCACTTAAGCTAAGATATAATGTTTTACTTCCGATGCTTCAACAGACAATTCATGTTCCATACCGAAATATCAAGCATATGGAAGAAAGCTTTTATGTATCACCGCAAACTCTTTCGAGAATGGAGTAATAAGATATCATCTAATAATTTCGGTTTACACCTGACATCTGTTTAATGTAATCTACAACTATTATGGGTTTTTGCAGTCCAATACCCTTTTATTTATTTATTCAGCGTTATGCCAAAAGAATATCATCAAGATATCGCGTTTATTTTTCCATTTTTCCCATTTATACAGTTTTATTTTTTATGGTTTTTGGTAAATACGTCGCTTGAATTTTGCTTTCGGTTGGCTTTTAAAGTTCCACATAATTGTCCGTTGCTCAATAAGATTTTCTGCCAAAATAACACTATTGTAAGAGCTATCCATGTACGAAAGGACCTTTTCCGATTACCTTTTATTATAGCTTCAAAAAATACCAAAAGGATGGCATTCAACATGATGTCATATGGTATACTGACAACTATAAATCAACATATTTGTGAGGAACTCATCAGCTATACAAAGTTCGTAGAAAATTTGTGTTTCATATTATGAATGTAATGCGGCAATATAGCCTTTCACATAATCGCTTTATAAAGTCCTGTGTTGTATAGGATTGTACACTTTTTTATATTGACAATTATAATGTACAGTATGTTTTTAAAATCGTCTGTAGTAGCGCCTCGAGGGCTAGTTTCCAGTCGCACAAGTATCGTTTACGGTCGTGTTAGGGTTGGGTCTGGCCTCGCTTGGGGTTTGCACGGATGGTCTAATAACAACAATACCAATTGTATAGAGTAATCACTATAAATAGATTAATAATATAAATAGTAATAAATAAATACAAATAATTATGAATAAATATAATAATTTAATAGATTTTAATATAAAAGAAATTATTTGTTTCCAAGAAAGGGACAATAAAAATTATAGCAACAGCTTGCAGGAGAGATCAATTGAGTAGAGAATTAAAACAGCTGGAAAACAAGTTAAATCTAGTAGAATATTTAAAGTAAACTTCAGATGAAAAATTGTAATATTTACGGAAAACTAATTACAAACTGAGTGAGAATTGTACCAGAGAAAATCGTTGTCAGAATACCGATTGAAATTTTAAAGGGTAATTATCTAACCAGCGAAATCACACTAAAAGCCATTTTCCAAAACATAAATCAGTTACCGATTCTTCGATTAAACTAGTTGTAACAGTTTTGAGGCTTAAAATATCATTGTTTGGGTAATCTCAGTAACAGTTTTCTAGGGAAACTGCATTGCTAGTTTGAAACATTTAAATATCAGAGGGAAGGTATCTAGAGTTCGTTACTACCATTTCTCGTCATTTACCTTCGATTATTGAGTGGTGCGGTTGATCAATTAGGATCCTGCATTCGCTGTCTTTGAAATACCTGGGGACGGTTTGTATAACTGATATCTTTGCTTCTGTTATATCGCGACAACATTTTGGGTAACACGTTTTATATTTCTAAACTGTAACACATAATTCATATTTTGTATTTATATATTTTATAAATAAAGTTTATTATCGAAAGCCAGTTGTGTTCTTATTGTTGAAATTAAAAGATCTTTGGGGTCAGATCAAGAGAGTGTGTTAGTCGTATACCCACTTACGAACCAAACATTCGTTCGACCACCTAGAATTATAGAAATTTCTGAAGGGCAAATATTTCCAGAAGTGTCCCGTTTATCACGTGTTCCACGATTTTTATTAATACTGCTTTTCTTATTTAATAAGACGCAACTGTTCGGCATCAATTGTATTACCTTGTCGCAGCTGCAGTTCAAATTCAAATTGCAGTTCAAATTGCCAAGATGTTCATTACTCTTTCTTGCCTTGATAAGACTACAGACATATTTTTCAAATCACACGAGTCTTTATCAGAAAGATATGGTGCATCTTATTTGCTGGCAAAGAGTTTGCAATAGAAGCAATAAAGAGAGTAATTATTAATAGAATGCTGCAGCCAGTGTCAGCGAATTTCTTCTTGTTTGACAATATGATTTTTTGAAATTGTTTTTTTCAGATTGTCTTTAGGAAAAACATACTGCTTAATTTCTTTTGGTACCATTTTCTATCAAAATTTGTCGCATCTGATTATCACATTTGCTCAAATGCCTTATCACCATAATTAAGATACAAACCAGTGACATTTTCCTTTATATCTCAATCTCGTTGAAATCGTGTTTCTTGGAACATAATGTCTGTTTGAATTAATGATTCAATCTCTGAGTCCTCAACTTTCTTGCATACTTCGATTTGTTTAACTCTGGATCATCGTGGTAAATATGTAGTTTACACTGATACTATAGAAATGAACCTCGTTATCTTGTAACTCTTTTTGGTTTTCAGGTATCCGTTTACGATGTTGTGCACCAGAACAAAAGCTTGTGACTGATGGCATGAAATTTTGAAATAATAGCTGAAAATTGAGAATGTTATTTTATTCTAATATATCGATAACTATTCATTTAACCTATTAAAATGTAGGGATAGTAGGGTAACTAGTGTCTGAACTTTTACGGCACTAAGTTAAATAGTTTAAAGTAAAATTAAATTAAATATTTTACTTACTTGAAATTAGCTACTTGTGCATTCCGTAAATCTTAGATAAGAATATTCGCAAAAATTAAAATTACTATTTAATTTGATAAAATTGATTTTGAATAATTATTAATACATTGCATAAACCCCATATTTTAATTGATAAATAAACAGCAGACTGTCAGGCAACCACAAGAGTGAGCTGTTACAATTAATTTTAAATGAATCTAATAATAACAACAACAACAACAACTAATAATAATAATAATAATAATAATAATAATAATAATAATAATAATAATAATAATAATAATAATAATAATAATAATAATAATAATAATAATAATAATAATAATAATAATTCACAGTTTATAATATTGTTAACATATAACATAAGTTAACATTATAATTATATACAAATAATAAAAATTTACTCTAAGAGATATTTCATTTCCAAACTTGACATCACCAAAAACGGTCAAGTGGTCCAATTCCAATAAATCTGGAAATTTCGGAAATCGCGACAAAAAATGTTTAACTGATTTGAATTGGGGACCAAGCTTTATAAGTGGTAATTCTGGAAACTTGCGAAATGGTGACAACTTTAGTTCCCCACCATAAAGTAAATACAAATTAGACATTACTAGTAAAAGATCAGATGTCGTTTTAACTGGTAGGAACCTACTTCTGGGTACACGAAGTCCTAAAATAATTTTGATAATGGAACTTTTGATATATGATTATATAAATTTCTTTTAGAAATGTACATTACCACAATGAAATTTCTGGCTAGATCTTTATATTTTCAACATTTTTTGTTCTTTCATAAAATATATTTAATATTTAACATTAATTAATCAATAGGATTTAATTTTAATTTCTTAAATTATTTTTTTTTATTTTTCAATTTCAATTTTTTTGATTTTGCTTAATAATATAATCTTCATTTTTTCAGAATATAAATGTATATCAATATATAAAATAGAAAACAACACAATGATTTATTGCAGAAAAACTGAAGATAAACGAAATTTGTTTAAAATAATACTTTCGATGCATTAAAAAAATCTTGCAAACTGCAAAGATTAGTTCCTGAATACTAATGTCGCACTGAAGTTGAAGAAGTAGTGATCATAAATTATGCATTTGCATAGGGTTGGCAGGCGTTCCGATGCCTCGAGATTTTCACGGGTTTGAAGCTTCACGTCTCAGTGCCCAGAACTAACCTTTCGCGAAGATCAAAAGTCCCAATTTTTAAATTTCTATATTACGCATAATTTGTGCATGGTGTCGATGTACGGATGTGGACAAATGCAAATAGGTTTTAGGGTATGCGTGAAATCCACAGTACCCGGAAGCGGTAGCGCAACACTGATTTTGGTATCCGCTTCTAGTTTTCACACCCTCGTCGTGGTTGTCGAATGTTGTTTTTTGTGCACGTGGTATCTTTTGATTCGGAAAAAAACATAAGAGTAATTGAAAACCAAGGAGTCATCTGGGAGCGTTCTTTGACGCAAAGGATACGACTTAGTGCTACAATTTACTACCAATAACAATGTAAACAGTTTTATTTAATACACTCGTTTGCACGAAATAAAAATTTCCTTAATATAAATTGATGTGCAAATCTATGTATGACTCATGATTTGTCATCAATTATTTTCATTCAATTTATGAATTTGCTTTTTTCTAAGGTATTTTGCAATTTCAAATGAGATTTAATAATCTTTAATTTAAATGTTATGTTTTATATTATTAGCTATATAGTTATATTTTATTTATTCAGTTTATAAGGTTATTTTTGGCTTTTCAAAGTTTTTCATTCCAAATATGTAACTTATAAGGCTAAATGAACATTTTAGTATTCATAGTAACCATTTAAAATGAAATTCGTCTTCATCATTTCCTGGTTTTTTCTTTATTTTCTCGATAACTCATATATTTAAAATTTTGAATTCAGAAGTGTTTATGGGATTGAATTCCTAATTTCAATCGTGCACTTTTCCCAAAATAATGCAAATTTTAAAAGTTTAACTATTTCAACGTACGAAAGTTTAAAGTATTTTTACTATGTGTTGTGTTTTTGTGTTCAATTTATTTTTTCTACCAGTTTTCAATTTCTATAAGTTTTTATTCCATGTAACATTAAATTTTTACACACAGGAAAGTTGGTGTTTTTGATATTATAACTTTATTGATTTTCTATTCCATGTATACGGGTGTAATACTTTTTGCATAATACGTTTTTAATTATTTTTTCGGCTAATACTGTATAGCAATTTTATTATTTTAATGATTGTTAATGTTTAAAATATATAAAAATTTAAAATGTTTTTTTATCTTTTAGTCTTGTAAAGATTCCAAAGAAAAAATTCCAATTTACTGAAAACTATTGTGCAGAAGCCTTTTGAAAGTATTATAATACTTATTTAAATATTAGCCATGGAGAAATTAGAAAAAGAGGATCATATTCGAAAACAAAAACATACTTCCAACGTAGCATCATAAAGTAGAGTATAAAACTATTACACAAAATATCTTGTAAAACAAAAAAGCACATAAGAACGGAGAACCGCAACAGAATTGTGTTTCGCATACTATGTACTTAAAAACATCAATCTTTTGTTACTACAGACTGCCTTAACAAATCAATACCAAAGGTGTTTCATGATTTTAAAATTGCCATACAATATTGTTGGATAATTATTTAACAAGTCGGTTAGTTTTTGACTTCTCGTGTTCATTTCCAATCTAATAATTTAAACCCAACACAAAACAACTTCAAAATTCACCACAATTACAATTAGTCACAAGATTTGATCCTTTCTTCCATTGATATTAATTATCGCAAGGTAGGTTGTCAAAGGAGTAATCACCTTTTCTGTTACGATAGTTTATAATTATCTTTAGCTTTATTTGAATTCTTTCTTTAGTTCTCTTGTATTTTCGTAATCGTCCTCTGATAGTGCTTTCTTCGACCAACTGGCGGCTCTGCTGGGGATTATCGGAATCCTACCAATTTCAATCCACGTTCGATTTAACTTGCTTTGATGGTCAGTGCGAATATCAGTGCGTTCCTGGTTTTCCTCATCGTTCGGTTTTCCTGTTGATTCGGGCTTCTCATTGACGATTAATCAATTTTTAATTAGTTTGTTATTTTATTAAAATTTTTTCTAGGGACGATTCACTAAATTTTTATTATTGTTTTTGGATTTGTCTCATGATTTAGCTTTCAACCATACCCATTGCCCCCAATCGATATTAATTTTCACATTTTCTACTCTTAAGTAAATTTTTGCACTTTTGTTATTTCGGTGATAATTTTTCAAATAATATGTTCAAATAAGTAAAATATCTGCTTCACTACTCATTAAAGATCATGGTCATTCCACATCAAACCGAAACTTTCAAAACTAGTGCTAATGAAATACATCACTCAATATGGAATATGGGCTCAAAAGATATTAAAAACTTATGTGAAAAGTGAGTCCAAAGTTCCAATTTCTAAGGAAACCTATCACAAAATTTCCAAAATGGTCTAAGATTAAAATGCTAAAATGAAAGATGAATGCAGAACCATGCCCAAAAGTTTGAAACAGTACATTGATTAACAACCAGAAATTAGAATCATACGAAAATGAAACAATAAAAGATTAATAATTTCAGTTATGAACCCGTTTATGAAAATGCAATTTGAAATAGTTTTGGAAACGGATCTCATCTGTCCATTGATTGTACATTGATCTGTCCATCCACATTATTCCAAATGTGGTTGCCAATGACATTAACCATGTGTATGATGGTATTGTAACAAGATTATTTATTGTGTTTGAAATCAAGGTCAAAATTGAAGCCATAGAAATAAAACAGAGCACAAACAGTATAATTTGAATCCGAAATCCATTTAAATTAAGGTTTTTAAAACATTATTAAGAAATTCTAAACTTACTGCTGGCTTCAAAAATCTTTACTTACCCAATGCATTGTCAAAACTTTTAATAGCAGCACCGGCAGCCTGTTCCAGTTGAATAACTGTTTTACCATTATCCAATGTTTTTGGATTAACAATTATTTCCATTTTTATTTTATTTTGCACAACTAACATTTTAATCTTATCTAGATTTAACCATAAATTATTAGTATTGAAAATATTAAACTTTTGTATGCTAGTAAATTCTTCCCTTTTATCTTTGGGAACCTATTTTATTTATAAATTAAATTATTATAAATATTGTTTTGGAAATATCATACCTGAGCATACTCTAAAAGCGTCAATTTATTATTAATTTTTATAAGAGTTCCACCTTTAACATCTGCCCTTGTTTTTCTCGTAACTTCCATAAGGAAGTCGCACAATTGATTTCTTTCTAATTCCTTCAATATAGCTATAACATTTAAAACAAAAATTCATATAATACAAACATGAATATTTCATTTCTTTAATAAATAAATAAATATATATATATATATATATATAAATCAACATACATTCTTCGGTCATTTCGTCTTGTAATAGAATCAAAAAATAAACTTAATATTTACAAATACTTTCCAGTTAGATACATTAGGGAACGTTCGTAAATTAATTAACGAATAGAGGGGAGAGGGTCTTGAAATTTGTTACAGAAAGTTGAAGGGGTGAAGAGGTCAAAGATTTTGTTACTTAACAGAGGAATTTTAAATAATAAAGGCAATTTATTACATTTCATTAAAAGTTTTGAAAAATGAATTTTAAAGTTTATTGTTACGTTATACGACAGGGGAGGGGGTTCAGAATTTGTTATGTTTTGTTAGAAGGATGAGAGGGGGTCATAAAAGTCGATTTTTAGCGATACGAAATTTACATACGTTCTACTATTATCAGAAATAATTTTTCGGGAAATATAATTTTTAAACAAAATCCAATAATTTTTGGTTAAATTTATTTACAGTTGACAAATGAAAGCATTATAAAAATCATTATATATATATATATATATATAATATGTTGCTTTTT
This sequence comes from Schmidtea polychroa, assembly GCA_959609185.1. NCBI lineage: Eukaryota > Metazoa > Platyhelminthes > Tricladida > Dugesiidae > Schmidtea > Schmidtea polychroa. Next base: position 38,266 of record CAUHTR010008002.1, read on the forward strand.
GATTCTTAAATTATTCGTACAGACTATTTTCTCGATTTTGTTATGGAGGTGCCTTTTCATTTAAAACATAAAGGAAATAATTGAGTTTAAAAAAGTAAAAACTAAAAAAACTATTTGTAAATACTTATTGTTAAAATTTCAATTTCATATGGTTTTTAGGCCTTTTCATATTCTGAGACTGTGTACAGTCTACACTTTGAAAACGCTACGAAGCGGTCCTTTTAATTTGTTATTTCTCAAATTTTTTAAAAAAATTAAATAAAATAATGCTGAGGTGAATATTTTAAAATAAAATATATAAATTAATTGATGCTTACATAAATCTACTGTTGCACCCAAATTATCTATATTTGAAACAAATAACCATGACTTTCCATTTTGTATAAACAAATCAAGTAAACCGCTTGATTCAAAACTACTATACATGTCACCATGTCCTGGAGGATACCAAGCTTCGTTATTAAAGGGATAATAGCTATTTGTTATAGGCATTAATGTATCTTTCATTATTCTGGGAAATCTAAATTATGAAATTTGTAAGCACTTTGAGTATAATTGCATGAATTAATGAAAACCACATGATTTACAAATTGTACTCAAAACACAAACACACAAAGGATCAAAAAATTTCCTGATTTACAGATTAAAATACAAATTTTTAATTTAAACGACGCTAAAATTTATTTACCTAGTTAAAATAATTTTGTACTCGAAATATTTTTGTACATTCTGTACTCGAAACTGGCAGCATAAAGAATTTATCTGTTAACTACCATATAATTTAAATAGATAAATGTTGAGTATACATGACATTTTTAATTAATGATTTGTGGGAATGAATTTGATGGAAATGATTTCAAGTTCGAAAAACTAAAAAAGTATATTTTGACTTTCAGATATTTTCTGTTGCTTATTCAATGCTAAAAATTATTACATTTTCTCTCATTAGGTCAATAAATTCATCAAAATATAGTTATCATACTTTGTCTCATAACAACCTTTGTGAGAAACCCTATCTTTTGTAACATGAATAAGTTATTTATACTTTCGAATTTGTACCATAATAATCTTTGAAAATTGAGGGGTTATGTTTAGAATGCATGCCTCGAATCTAAACCCATCTTGTAAATATTGGTATTCATGTTATTCGTTAATATTAAATTATTATTTCATTTTCATTTTCATGTGATTAAATCGCAATATTCGAAATATATTCAAAAAATTAATAATTTTCGTTATCATTAATAGACCATTTTCAATTTATAAGTCAATTTGATCTGTACTCTTTAATGATTAAATTACATTCAAATTTTGTATTTATTTTGCATTGGATCAAAAAAAATATAGCTTTTTCTCGAACAATTAGCCCCGTCAAAAGAATCTCCATACTTTGTTGTATAGACCAAACAAACAATGCTTCAACAAACATTATTAGTTTTCACTTTTTCATCGATTTTGTATACAAATTAAAATTTTTAAAATATAAAATAATCAACATTCTGATAAATTTGTAGTATTGATTAATAGTAATGAAAATAATGAGAAAATGAAAAAGAATATTCGATTTATTTATTTTAGTAATTAAATATATATTATAAAATATAAATGGATTAAAAAAATAACTTTTTCTGTGAAAACATGTATATTTTGACATTAACATTTTTATAACGGTTTACTACTTTTTTAGTATCTTCCTCCGTATTAAAGGAATTCATTAAAACCAAAGGTATATCCACATTATAGTGATTATTCAATTTCTACAAAAATATTAACTAGAAATACAACGGAAGCGACATAAATTAAAATAAAAAAATATTCATTTTTCATTGAATTAAAAAGAGAGTTTGAAGACTATAAATCAGTAATATATCGATATTTGTTGATACTCACGAATTTTCGGCACTGCCTTTTTCAAGTGAACAGGCCACTCAAACATCCATTTTACGATATATTTCAACAGTTTTCTTATCATCATACAGGTAGGATAGAAAAAAACTATAAATTTTATAGATTTTATTAGCAAATTTTATTAATTTATTTAAAAAAATAGTTTTCGAATTTTTTATTTAAATAATCTATTATATTTAAATTTATATTAAATATATAACGATTTAAAAAAAATGAACTAACGTACCAATTGTAATAGATCCATCTGATTTCCAATTTTGTCTAAACCATTTGGAATTACTTAAATATACATAACTTTATTTCTAAATAAAATTTATCTAATAAATGATGATGTTAGAGATGTAGGTTTATAGAACTTTCTAACCTTTTCACTACCTATTATTAAGAAATGTAAACTGTAAAATGTAAAATATAAAATTAAGCTCTAGATCAGGGTTACTCAACCCAAAATGTAATGCTGACCAAAACTTTATTCTTTGCACTCAGATCAATTTAATTTTTTCACGGCCCAAATATAATTTTTTAATATTCTTTTCAACAGAATATTAAAAAATTATATCTGTAATACGCTTACGCGGCCCAAAATTGGGTCGCGGACCAGCGGTTGAGAAACGCTGCTTTAGATAATTAATTGTATCTGCTATTAAAAAATTGAAATATGAACATTATAACAAAGTCAATGTTATGCTGCCGAATTAGTCCGGCAATTATTTTTTGTAGCCGGATATGTTATTATTATTATTTTTATGTAATTTTATTAAATTATTAAATTTAATGAAAATTATTTATTTTAAGACATGAATGTACAATATCCAAAAATTAGTACCAAAAATTTATATGGCTCTATATTTTGTAACACTCTTCCTAAAGATGCTTTAAATGATAATGACATTAAAAATATTGTTCTCTTGCCACCAGAACCAAATAATTTGACATATGAAGAAGATTATGATCATAATGATCTTCAAAGTGTAATGATCTTGAAGGTAATCGTTTTACAGCACTAAGGAGGAAAATAAAATAAAACATTATTGTGTCGGAAAGTAGACCAAGTATATAGTACTTTTCAATGTCCTATTGACTTTCTTTATAATTCACGGACTGACCAAATTTGACTCCTACAGATATTTTTAAATGAATTCAACTAATTGTTTATCACACCAAATTATATGTTCAGCAGAAAATTAAACATAATTTTTCAATAACATCACTTGAAGTCAAAACATGTATTGCTATTTTATTATTTACCGGTTGTCACCAACTAACACAAGAGATATTGTACTGATATCTGGACAAATATTTGATCTCAAAATATATGAGCATAAAATAAACTCCTAAATAAAGATATACACCTAACTGACAATAACCAAATAGTCAAATATGATAAAATTTTCAAGCTTCGTTCATTGAGAAAAATTTAAATAATAATTTTATGCGGTGGAGAATTTTTCATAACAAATTATCAATAGACGAAGCAATGATTAAATATTTTGGACACTATTTAGCTAAACAATACATTAGTGAAAAGCTAGTAAGATTTGGCTATATCAGAACTTTCCTTTCCTGGCCTTTATAATCGATATAACAAAGTCAATATATGTCATACATTCAATCCAATCCTGTTATTGTTTTCTTTATTATAAAATTAAAATTTTTGCTTTATTTATTTACGAAATGTAAAATTTAAAATCTTTTAGTGTAAAACTATTTAATATATGTTTACCAAATTTAAACTAACTTTATAATTTATTTAGTACTAAATACATCAAAAAATTTGAATTTTTGAATTAGCTAATTTTCAATTTTCAAATTCTAAAGTTTGTTAATAGACCTAAAAAGTCTATTAAAATTATAACTTTAAAATTCCTTGTAAAATGTGTACTAAAAATATTATTGTAGTGCCTCGGACTTTCTAATATTCATATATATATATACACTTTTCTTTCAAACATCTCCATCTT
>CAUHTR010008002.1:42234-86468 GCA_959609185.1 Schmidtea polychroa
AATCGAAAATTGAGAGCATATGTTCATTGCCAGTAAATGAATTGTTGTGTAACCAGTTGAGCGTGAGAGAGTTTTTTAAATGAAATTTCACTCAGTATTTATACTGATTGAATTATACGCCTACGCATTCTCTGCTGCTATATCCAATTAGAATGCGAGGCAATTCTGATTAATTTATGCATGAATGTGTGCAATTATTTATTTTTTAATTTAATTAATTTAATTAATCAAAATTCTAATTTTTATTAATTTTTAAGGTTTATTTTTATAAATTCTATAATTTAAATAGTTTTTGCTAATTTTAATTTAGTTTTACAAGTTTTATAATTTAAATAAGTTCAGTTAATTTTACTTTAGTTTCACTAATTTAAACAATTTGGTTTTATAAGTTTAATAATTTAAATAATTTTGTGGGTTTTATTTTTAGTTTTCATTAAACAATTTAGTTTTATAAATTTGATGGTTTATCTAATTTTACTACTTTTATTCTACTTTTTATTATTTTACCAGTTTACTAGATAATTTATTTTAAATTTATTTATTTAGAAATTTTTCATATTATTAATTAATTTATTACCCATTATTTTATTTATAATTATTTTATTTCTTAGTTGTTAGCTATTCCGAATGTGATGTTTCTCCTAATTGTGTTAGTGATTGCGACCTTTATTTTCGTTCCTTTATTTTATCACCCGGGTCTTATTTATCATCAATGTGTTATGTACTTCTATTTGTATTGATTGGTGTTTTAATTTAACTTGGTGCGATTATTATGTTGTATTTTTGATTCATTAAAACAAGCTCTCGATTCTCGGTTCTAGCCCAGCAATATATATATATATATATATATATATATATATATATATATATATATATATATATATATTTATATACACATACACTTTTCTTTCAAGCATCTCCATCTTTTTAATTCAAAAAATGTGCTCAAAACTATAGAATTGGAACCATTTGTGGATATTGATGAAAAGTTTTTGTAATTAATTAATTTTTAAAATTTTTAATAAACAAGCCTATAAATAAATTTTGAATAGAAAATCCCATACGCACAGGATCATGATTCCGTGGAATTTTTAAGCATGTGGCATAACAATTCAAATTATTAAAAAATACTTCGATTTGTTTCACAGATAGATCTAAAAATGTAGAGTCATCTCTAATCTGAATAACTGATTTTGGACCTATGCATCCCATGCTTGTACCCAAGCCTCCATTTAATTTAAGGACAACTAATTTTTTCAGAATAGTATTTACTTCGTTAATATCAAATTTAGAAATATCTTGGATGTCCTTTATCTAGAATGGCAAATTTTTTTATTACAATTAGAAAATAGTGATATATTTGAAGGATTTACTTCATTGTCAGGAACAATTGTTATATCATCCCATTTTATTGGTTTTGTAGCATTTTCACGAAAGTCTTTAAAAATGTTAAGGAAGTCATCATTTTCTTTCAAATATTTTTCACGCAAATCTTCAGGTACAGTTTGAAATATCATTTTTTCTAGTTCCTGTTTAAGTGCGTCACATGGATCTATTTGCGTCATTTCGGATAAACTTGAACAATCGGGATCCTAATAATATTTTCCATTATTAAAATAGTTCTGATATAAATTTTACCTTTGATTTTATTAATAAATTTTGAAAATTTGAATACATAATTTTACGATTCTGATGTTTTAAAAGCAAATAATGAATCGCATTATTTTTGCATATGTATATCTGATTGTTAAATTATGTAACAAATTAATTTTTAATAGTAATCATTTCGAATAAACAATTTTAAATTACTTGAATTATTAAGTAAAAATTCTTGGAAAATTATTTTCAAATATAAATACTTTTCATATATATTAATTATTACATTAACTTATAAATTAATTTTAATTTAATACATATTTTAATAAGGAAAATTCAATTAATTTTCATAAAATACATTAATGGCAAAATTTTTACATGAAAAATGGATTACTTCATTACATATCTTTAGCCGCAATGGACATTTTAGTTAAAAGACATTTGAAATTATATTAAGTCACAGTTTTTAGTCAAGTCGTATTACAGTTACCAAACCGTCAACTACTTTTGACGGATTTATTGTTGATTTTAATACCAAATAAATTTATATGTATTAAACTATTTATATTAACCGAAGCGTTACAAACACCATGCCAATTATTCCTATGGATGCTTGAATAGAGCTATTGACACAATTGATATGTGCTATTTTTATGGGTTTGTTCCAGCCATTAATGATCGTGGAAAGCGAATTTTTGGCATGCCTGTAGTATGTCAATGCAACCACCCGTAATTTAGAGGTGTTTTGTACTCTTTACACATGACATGCTATATAAATAAATAAAATTTGGGTATTCGGTGGAAAGCAAAAGATTTGGGGGTTGAGGTTAGGAATTGAATTTCTCATTTTGTTGGATTATTGAGAGTACTATTCATGTTATCCACCACTTTCTACACAACCTGTATGGCGAAAGCAGTAATCATATGATAGCCGTTTCTAGGCAACATTGGTACTGTGTCAAATTGATAGTTGTTAACAAATGAGAACTTTACAAGTCATACGGCCAATGTTCTGTTATTTGAACTCTTCTTGGTTCTAGGAAAAGTAATTCACCATTTTTTGTCTTCTGTGGCCTGAATAATGAAAGAGCTATTTCGACGTCACTAGAATGTTGATGAATTTCAGTTTGTATATTCTTGATTTGAATCGTATGCTTGTAGATCAATCCTGTAAAAGCTGATTCTCACTCTAGGTGTCTTCGAGTTATCGACTATGAAACATAACGAACTAGTTTGACTTTCTGACATACATTTTTGACTACCTTATCATGCTAATTTTATTTCACTCATACAGATGTATCTATCCTGTGACTACTTAATGACAGAACTTGACAGCATACATTAATAAACGAATTTAGTTCGATAACGCTCTACAATTATTCTAACAGAAAAACGGGAGTTGCGATTAAAAATATTTTCTTTCGATGATGTCTGGTCAGTCAACAGATTTTCATGAAATTGGCTAGTTACTATCTCGTGTAAGGTAGAAATCAGACGGGTGGGCTTTCAGTTATGGATAAATGAAACTTTACTCAAAATGAATTAAATATTTCCATTGCCGTTTCTCTATTGATGTTAGACGTAAAAAAAACAGTAATAATAATGATACAATTGAAGTTTATTTTGTAAAACGTTTCTTTATTTGCTGGATAAACTTACAAGGAATATACACAAAAACAGTCGATTTCGGAACATCGAAAAATCTTTAGAAATGTCTTTGAAAATTTTCCTTTTCAACGCTTTCTCAAAAACTTAGTCTATTTTCCCCATTCAAAAAAGATATGAATCCAGAAAATTTACTTTTTTCATTCGAATTCTTCTGCTAGTGGAAATTCCATCATATGGATTCGATGCCAATATCATTGTTTCACCTGTCAATGTATCTAAAAAGTTAAAATTTTTCTCATGGCTTTACGAAACTTGAAACGAATAAAATTTCATGTATAGCTAAATTTGTGGGTTGTTCATGTATTCTTCCGGTCATTCCTGGCGCACAAAGGAACGTCCCACATATTACACTACACGAGTTGACGCTCCGACGAAGGTTGCTTGCAAATTTATTTCCTTGAATGAAGTGTTAATGAAATAAAATATATAAAGACATTCACAATTTATAAAAGGTTAAATAGATATCATATAAAAAGTTAAGCTTAAATAAAAATTGTAATGATTATTAACATATTAATAACATACATAAAATTACAAATAACAAATTCATGTACTCATTTAATAGATCCCTATAATAGCAACTGGTGAAACTTAAAATTACCAGTTGGTGGATGCGAGAAAAACTAAATAAAAAATATTTTACTGGAAGGAAGAGAATACAAGAGCAAAATTGAAAATTATTTATTCAAATAAAGTTAGCCAATGAGATTTGTATTTGATTCTGAAGGTGATATCCATTGAGTGTCTGTTTAATTGTTGAACTTTTAATTTTTATTTGAAAAAAGTTATTTTCTTGGAATTCAATTATTGATTTTGACTGAACACGAGAAGTCAGATCGATACAGAATTCCTATCGACAGTTTGTTAATATCCCAACATACTATACCTCGTGCATTTTGTAAAAGTTTTATTTTATTTTCAGTGATTATCATTTATTTGTTATGTTTTCTTTATTTTTGGTGTTTAATTGGTGTTTTCTTATCAAGTATGGTAAAACAAATCAATCTCAGTTATTGGCCAAACAATTCAAAAGAATGGCTGGAGATAAAGTTTGGGATCAAAATAAATGACAAGTTCAATCCATGAAGTTATAATGATAATAAACTTGATTGTGATATCTTAAAGGGCTGGGATAATACCACTTAACCAAAACGACATCAAAGTATCAGTATTAGGACTCCATTTTCTATATAATTTATTTATTTCCGTGCTGATTACACCATTTCGATCTTTTAAAGCCACATTACCATTATTATGATGGGAGATAGTCATTTACTGTGTTATGTCAAACCCCATTTTATTATTAAAAACTTCTTAATCTTCCAAACATCTGGTGTTTACTGTACCTTTTCGGAATATGATAAAACTTCTGAGTGATGTTGGTCCCTTAATTCTTAGACTATATTATAGTCTAAGAATTAAGGGACCAACATCACTCAGAAGTTTTATCATATTCCGAAAAGGTACAGTAAACACCAGATGTTTGGAAGATTAAGAAGTTTTTAATAATAAAATGGGGTTTGACATAACACAGTAAATTTATGACAACTAAATAAGTGCAAATCTGTATAAAACAAAATGCATCTCGATAAAATTACTGATTCTGGGTTTCCAAGTTACTATGCATTCCTTTTTCACGAATTTGGAGGTTAACCTATTAAATTATGTACCTCCAAGTCAAACACTGACAATAATTTCGCATTTTGCCAACCCAATGGTACAAGTATGTTTATTATCAAAAATTTTGGCATGATAACCTTAAAGTCAATTTTAACTATGCCAAGCAAACCGCGAAGAAATATTCATAAGATTGGAAGTAACGAAGCATTTCATCGCACAAGTTCCTTTGTCAGCTGTTAAATATAGTTGATGAAGTGAGCAAACTCACAATGATTAAGTATGACTTAACCAAAAGTATTTAATATGCACTGTCAAATTAATTTTTTTTATCAGTCTCCAAAACCTTTTCAACATTTTTTGGATTGCAGCACCTCTGGAGATACGTAACAATTTTTATGGCATGAAATGTAACTCAAATTTTGTGTATTCTTATTTTCTCTAAAATATGAAGTGACAGTCAATCAAGATGACGTATTATTTCAACATCTTTTTTCTGTTTACATTACTCATCATTTTGAACTTCTCATTATATTAATCTCCTACCATTTTGATCATACATTTTGCTTTAGAACCTTAAAATTAGTGTGTGTATGACTGTAAAGTAATGAAAGATATTTTTTATTTTAGTTCTGTAAATTTCTTAAGAATAAATCACGGTGGGTACACAGTTGTTAGTTCCCTTAGAAATATGTGATATAAATCGTACTATCAACATTCAAGGAACCTGAAGTAACAGCATTGAAGCGCTTATCTCAGCATTGTACTTCAATAAATAAAAGCAGTAAATTTCGTCTAATCTTTGATGTAGGATTTCAAGTTTAAAGCATTTGAATAAACATAAGAACGAAGCTCATTATTCCAACTCACCATTAATATTTTGTTTGATAAATCTCACTATTGAGCTATACAAGCAAAACTTTACTTCAACGGTAAGGGAACTGGATTAAAACTTTGAAAAAATTGTTTCAATGTTAATATATTTATTCAATATAATGAGATGTGCGAACACAGGCATGCCGCTATATTTCAGCAACTGAAATTGCTATAGTTATATTTTATAAACAAATTCTGAATAGTGATCAATAATTTGTTCGACTCATTTACTGCGTCAATTTATAATATTTAAAGTATATATATGTTTTCATTTCTCTACTAGTCCACACAATGATTCCACACCCTTGTAAATGAATTAAGAGTTTGATTTTAAATTTTAAAGAAACAATTAGTAAATCCAACTGTCGCTCATTTTGATCATTATATTGATCATTTTAAACAAATTCAAATTTCATTTTATTTTTATTATAATATTGGTATTTTTATATGAAAATTTTAACTATAATTTTTAATAAATTAGATCTTTATTTCCTATTGAATGTTGCATTAAATAATGGATTTTTCGTAAGTAAATTCCGGTTAAGTCAATTTCATAAATTCTAATTGTGCCTCATTGTATGATAACTCACTTATAATCATTACTTTTATTTATCTCGATATTACTTTATTTGTTTGGTAAAGTAAATTTTATGTTATGCAAGAATTTTTGATAATTTCTATTTATTATTTATATTCCGTTGCATTTAATGATTTTACTAAATGTTTTATTTTTTCTCAAAATGTTTTACTTTACTTATCATGTATTTTAATTGAACATTAGAATAAATCAAATACTACTAAGTTACTACAAATTATTGTTTATTAACATTAGTCAGTACCCAAAGGTACCACCACTTATAAAGAAATTGCACAAATTTACAGATGTTAAGAGATGCTTAAACATATTTAAGTTAAATTGGTGAAATCCTTTAAATTTATAATAAAATAATTTCTTTTATCTGTTTCTGTTTGTTTTAAATAACTAAGCCTCATTTCATTTCCCAGATCTTGTAATCACGTCTGATTTCCAAAGTGCTAAAATTCTTTGATCCTTCGATTATTCTTGTAAAACTTGAGTAAAATAAATACAGCACTACCAAATTTTTGTTACCATATATCTTAACATGGAAATTTGGTGGTTGTCAAAAGTTATAAAAGAAACAACAAAGAACATATAATAAAGAACTACCCCGCTGAAAACTGGACGTCAGTCAAGTTTATAAATAACAACTCATTAAATACTTTTTTGTTAGAGAAACAAATAACTGTTTCATGAATATTTTTGCATTGGAAAACTGCAACTCAAAGTCATAAAAATTGTGTAAAATTTTGCAAAAGGGTAATTTTGAAAATTATAAAAGAGAAAATCCCAAATTCAATTTGTTCAAATTTAAACCAATTAAAATTAAGCCAATAGTTATACCATTACATTACACATTCGTCAGTGTCGGCTGTTTAACCACTAGGTGAAAGCGAACCACACCATTCGTTAATAAACCGTAACACGTCAGCACATTCTGTTGAACGGCTAACTTTAGTAGCCATTTGAAATTTATTAAAATTTTCTGATATGCACTTCTTATTTTGTTTGAATATTTGCTCATTTTTCAATACCGGAAATCCCGATATTACACACGGCATCGAGTTCTTTCCCGTATAACTATCATACAATGATCCGATAAATATATTCCTTTCATCTATGGGTAATTTGTGCTCTAATTTCTGATCCATTGACATAGATAATACCCATTCCTTAACCTCATTGTGTTCCTGGGTATTTGTATACCGTTTATCTGGTAGCGGTACCTCCAATGGAATATCGGTATCCTAGGTGACATAGATTATAGTGAGTAATTGAGAAGATTAAACCCACCTCAAAATCCGTATTATCCAACAGATCAGAAGATCCATCCGGATCCTCAATTGCTTCAACCAGATCTAGATATCGATTGAAAAATATGAAAGCCATACTGAAATAGCTTCGATTCCTGCATAGAAGCCCTGCTTCATAAAATGCTTTATCGACAGGGATTATATCTGTGTATCTAAGCAGCGAGATAGAAATTTGCGTTATAAGCTGAAGAAATAAGAAAAAAATTTTAATAATTGAATATCAACTATAAACCTCATCGAGATTTTGATTGGATGCCATCATTGCAGAACGAATAGCGTAATAATGAGAAGCTTGAAGCATTTTTTGAAAGGAAATTAAAGTCTCATCCGATTGAGTAGAGTCGGTATCGAGGTTGATCTTAAACATAAAATCACGCAATTTACCCCACAGAAGATAGGATTTCCCGTTATTGGTATCGCGCATTGATAAAATGTCCTTTTAGGAAATAAACTTATTACTTAATAATTGTCAGCAAATATACTTTGAAAATTCTTTTATAAATGTTAAAATTTTGCTCAAAATAAGGTGATCCATATTTCAAATACATTTGCAACGCTTGGAGACTTTGATTTGATTTGATTAATTGAGTGGCATATATTGCTAGGTATTTATGCAAAATATGTGGTGTCGTATCCTGTGCCATGCTCAAGCATTTATCCCAATTGTTTTGCTCTGCATAGATATTTAGAGCTTCAATCAGGTCGAGATTTTCCAATTCTGCCGCTTTGCCAGAAGACTGATGTGGATTTATTTATTAATTTACATTTATATCAGTTTAATCAGATACAAACTTTCAAAAATATTTTGTATTTTTCTTCTACATAAGTTTCATATTTCGGATTGACTCCGCGTGCAAGTGCTTTTGCTTTTTCCCATTCTTCGCCTTCAATCAGAGCATTCAGCGCTTCTTTAACTTTATCTACAGCTTTGAAAAAATCTGATGCCAATATGAATTTCTATAATAAAATTGTATGTTTTTATCAATATAAGAGATACATTTGTCACTGACATAAATAACGTATTACTACTCGTCAAAATACAACATGTAGTATTATGGATATACATTTTATTTATTATTTTGAATACGAATGCAGTGCACTTTTATCAACAATACTAATAATAATTGATGATTTTACCGCCAAACATTTACCTGACAAATGTACAATGGATACATAAGAGTTTTTGTAACAAGTCCCGAAAAAATACCATTATGTAAATATTTTCTTAGTATTATTAACATTTACAATTATAGACATAAAACTATAACATAATAAAGCCGTCCAAAATGGAATGGTAACTTTATTATAACTAGCACATACAAAGGCGGTCGAATGACTTTGTTTCGACAAATCAGATGGAGGAATAGCTTTTCCATCTGACTGTCTGTGTGCGTGTTTATTGTTAAAATTATTCTTATTCGTGTATGTGTGCGCACACAGACGTAGACAAATGTTTTAACTGAACTTTTTGAAGTTTTATTAATTTTGGAAATTGTTTGAATTGATTGAATATTCGAATTCGGTTTTTTCAACACTTGCTGGAAACAGATATTTTAAAATTTAAAAGAAATTTGGGAACTTAACGGAATTTTAGATGTCTATGAATTATTGTCGTATTTCTTCGCCGCTTTTAAAGTTATCAAGATGTTTTGCTTCTAATGCTATTTCTTTACAAGGTTCTTCTCATACATCATTGGTTCTATACCAAGAAATATATTATAGACATTTATATGCACAAGTTTCAACATCTGTTCCGCGGGCGGATGGAATTGCATCTTGTTGTAATTATTGCGATCTATTCAATATAAATTTAACTGATGAAAGGCCAATAGGCTTAGTTCTACCTGAACAGGGGTTATGGCAAATAACTGATGAATTCATTTACCAATATCAATCATTTTGTCATCATCGCAACGAATTGACATTCCGACAAGATTTTTATAGTTTAAAAGAAATAAAAATTTGATTAAATGAATTTGACTTAATCAGCCATAGTTTTTGCAAAAATAGAGACAAATGATTTGTGAATCTTGTATATTCATTAATGGACAATGATATGCTACCTTATTATGTTATATTCATAGCATAATCATAAACCATGAGACCGACAAACATTGACATTATATAAATAGATATAGATATAAATAGATAGATATAGATAGACATATATAAACATTTTCTCTGAATTTAATTTTCTTTGATATGGCTTATTTCAAAATTTAAAATGCTGTTTTGCGTGTTATATATATATATATATATATATATATATATATATATATATATATATATATATATATATATATATATATATATATATATATATATATATATATATATATATATATATATATATATATATATATATATATATATATATATATTGATTTATAATATATGAGCACAGTGCTATGAAAAGTGTCGATCAATTATATTATATAATTGCAAAATAAATATTACCTTGATTTTGATCAAACGTGGACCAATTATTTCAATTACTTTTATTGCTTGATCATTAGTAAGATGTTTCAGACAAATTTCACCTGCTCTCATCCATGACTTTTCCATAATTTGAACTTCATACTGAGTGGGAATTTCTACTAAATCCAGTGAAATTTTTAAGTAACATTCAACTGCGCGAAGGTATTCTTTGTTGCTTTCCCACTGACGACCCTGATCTTGAAGGCTTTGGAAGATGTTTACGGAATCATTGGGTTTACCAATAGTCATTTTATCCGATTTGCTATAATGCAATGCTAATTCTCTATCATAATCCTCCTTGAAACAAATTTGTTGCTACAGGAATAATTGAGTAATTCATATTTTACTTGAAGGTCTTCTAATTTGTGAGGTAAATATTCTTTGCAAACTCGTATCGCATCATCCCACATGGAAGCCTCTTTATATAGTTTAACAGCCAATTCTGGTCTTTGAGCTCTTATTAGATATGACTCAGATTTTTTATAATCTCGACTATTAAATGCGAATCGAGCTTGACCAACTAAAACATCTGAAACACTATCTGAGTCAAAATTTTCAGCAACACGTTGAGCAGCGTCCCAATCCTGTTGATGCACCCACATTAAAACGGCTTCTCTTGGTTTATTTGCCTTTATTTTTTTACTTAAAAGTACAATTCACATGTTTAAGGTTACTTTTATAAAGGCTGCCTCGGCCTCTTGGAAACGACCTTCGTCTTCTAAATACATTGCGTATTTACCATGGATTTCAGATACTTTTGAATCATTCACTGATTTCCCTAATTCAAAAGCAAAATCGAAGGCATTGTGCTCACAAGCATAATCTATTGCTTTATCCAATAAACCTAGTCTAGATTATATTTATATTATAATAATGCGCAATAAATATGCAACAATATTTTAGATATTAACCCTTGTAACTTAATTTGTATCTTAAACCTTTTTCCTTTGAATGACATGAATTTTGTGACAAACTAAGTGCTTTGAAATAATGAGTCAATAAATATTTCATTATACACCAATACCTCACTTTGCATTGAATCGGTTAGCATAGTATAATTTTTGCACTCAATTTTTAGTTTACGGTTAAGTTGTTTCACATTGCGTAGCGTTTTTTTGTAATATTGCATTACTGTAAAACCCCACTTAACGCTGTTTCGGTTTAGCTCTCTTTTATTTCAACCCGGGTATTCCTCAAAATTGCTCGCAGAACTACGGGGATTCCCCACGAAACAGCACAGTTGTGTTTCTTGTTTGGTGCGGTGTTGTTTGACGCATTTTTATTATTTGAAACATTTGTTGATATCATTGTAGGTATAAATTTATATAATACTATAACAATTAATACATTGACAAATAATATGATATTTAGTTTTTATCATGGGTGATAATGAAAAACAAGAAAATAAAGCAACCAGAAAAAGCATTTCAGTGGAAACTAAAATGCAAGTGATTAGAAGATTAGATTCTGGTGAACGTCAATCTCAAATTAGTGCTGCACTGAATTTGGCAACTTCAACAATAAGGAGAATTCTTAAGAATAAAGAAAAAATACTGTCATCGGCAACTGGAACTACGTCAAGCTCTGCAACTAGAATTACCCTTTCTAGAAATAACATTATAGAGGAAATGGAAAAAACAACTGTCTATATGGATTGACGACGAAATTGAACGCAATATACCATTACGCCAATCTATCATAATGGAAAAAGTTAGAAGAATTTTTAATTACATTAAGACTGAGGCAAGTGACATAAGTGAAACTTTCGTTGCTCGTAGAGGATGGTTTAATAGATTTAAACATCGAAATAATCTTCACAACATAAAGATTACAGGAGAAGCAGCAAGTGGTGATACGAAAGCGGCGGCTGAATTCCCAGCGATATTAAAAACAATAATTGAACAAGGAAACTATCCTCCAGAATTGGTTTTTAATGTTGATGAAACAGGCCTGTTTTGGAAAAGAATGCCAAAACGAACATTTCTATCCAGTGAAGAAAAACGAGCACGAGGATTTAAAGCTGCAAAAGATCGCTTAACACTCCGACTAGGTGGTAACGCAAGCGGAGATTTCAAATTAAACCCACTACTAGTTTACCACTCCAAAAACCCTAGAGCGATAAAAGGCATATCTAAATCAACTTTACCTGTAATTTGGGAGTCTAATAAAAAATCATGGATAACTATGAAAATTTTCCAGGATTGGTTCACTGAACATTTCTGCCCGTCTGTTAAACTTTATTGCGGAATTAAAAAACTTGAAAAAAGAGCACTACTATTAATTGATAATGCTCCAAGCCACCCAAGAAATTTATCAGACTTAACAACATGCATTCCAGTCGAAGTGGTTTTCTTGCCGCCTAACACAACTGCTTTAATCAAACCAATGGACCAAGGCATTATATCCAATTTTAAAGCTTATTATTTGAAGCGAACATTTAAGCAGGTGTTTGAAAAAACAGACGGAGAAGAGAAGCAATCAATAAGAGAATTTTGGAAAAACTACAATATCATGATTCATGAATGCTGTAGCAAATATAAACCTTTCTTGGAATGAGATAGCAGAAAAATCTTTGAAAGGAGTATGGAAGAACATTTGGCCGGATTTAAGTAAGAGCGAAGACATTGGACACTCTGTTGATATGAATGAAATAGTAGAAGAAATAGTGGAATTAGCGAAACAAACCGGTTTAGATGAGGTAAATGTGGAAGACGTCTAAGAAATGGTTCAAGAAACAGGAATTACCTGCACAAGAAGAAAACAAAAATATTGATAGTAGTGATTTCGAAGAAGATCAAAAAGAACTTTCGATGGCGTTTGTAAAAAGGAGTTTGACCACTATAACTGAAATTATTGGCCAATTTGTTGAAAATGATCCCAATTTTGACAAGAGTTCAAAAGCAAGACGGGGTGTTATAGATGCTTTATCCACTTATCAACAACTTCTAACAGAACGCAAAAGGAAAACGCAAACTACATTAGATGCCTATATTAGATAAAAATGGTCAGATTTCTACAGAAAATCCGACATATTTGCTAGAGGAAATGTTCAACGGCCTCCGGTGACGAGGTAGACCTCCGTGTGATAACGATGGCAAAGAATTTATGGGATTCAAATTCAGGTGATGTGAAAGAGGTATATAATTCTAATCAAAGTTGGCCAATCGCTACAGAAATACTGAAAATGATGGCCAAGACGTATTTGATATATCAACTTGTATATAAGCAACAGAAATTTGTGGACCTTGACTGCGATAATAAAATTCCAATGATGAATGTCATAGTTTATGGTTCAAAGGATTTATAGACAAGACCAGTTCCAGATTTAACAGTATATATAAAATTTACCTTTTTTAGAAAAAAATCATTATTTAGAATCAAAATCACAATATAAAAAAATATTCACTCAAATTTACCACGTTCAACTCCGCTTTCTTATCGTTGGACACACGATGTTACGCAATTTCACTAGTTCACTAGTGGTCATAGCAGTGGACCAGGCTGGTTTTTCATACAAATAATTTTGATTTAAGTTACTGTAAACAATATAGAAAGTTTTTGGATTTCTATTCCGGTTTGCATAAAGATATTGAATATTATACTGAAGGGCTGAACATACTTAAATTTTATACTGAAATCCTGCAATTTTCGTGCAATTCGAACATTTATACCCTTAAATAGCAAATTAACTAAGGCCAGGTTATGATTCCGAGTCATTTTATTGGAGCTATGTTAATTAGAGCAAATAGAAATTTAAATGCACAAAATCCGAGTGTAATTTAATTAAAATTCAATAACCAAATTTAAGTGAAAAATATTTTGTATTGGAAATAAAACTTAATTGTATTGGGTCTCATTTTGTAATAAAAATAACACGTGGAGTCATTACATGTTTATTTCCTGTCGAATTACGGTGGAAGACTTTAAATAAATAGCATTTTGAAAGAATTAAAATAGAATCTAAGATGAATAACCTGTTAAGCAATTTTACTGCCGATTCACCTCCCAAATGCTTAGCCCACAAATAACCAACTTGTTTTGATGCTTCTGCATCATTTATTGCCTGTGATACTCTATACGCATCTTCCCACATATTCTTTTTCCGATAAAGATTGACAGCAGATTTCCAATCTCCTATCTGAATTTTAAACTTTCGATGAAATTTGAAGCTCTTTAAATTTTTAGAGTAAAGAAAAATCAGGAAATTGTCAAAAGTTTTTAAATCACGTTCTTTGATTATTTGCATTATTTGATTGAAAGGAATATTTCTTATTTCAATAAATTTATATCTTTTGCAAAATTATTAAATCATAATCCGATAATTTTTTGTGTTTGCTGAAATAAAATAGGAAAACCAAAAATATATTATTTACTCGATAGAATCTATCCAACGGAGAAAATATGAAGATCAGTGAACAGCTTTTTGGAGATCCTTTACCTTAGAAATTCTTAACTGTTTATTAGTCACAATTCGCCAAATAATCATAATTTTATGTGGCTCACAGTTTTTCGTTATTTATATTTTTATAACATATCAATTTTTAATCACTTTACTTGAATCAGAATTCAATAGTACATTCCCCAGTATGCCTCTTTCAAGGAGTGCTTTTTTTGAAAATGGAAAATTTTAGGTTGGTGTGTGTTGGGCTCATTTCCTGTTCAGCCTATGTGTGTATACCAGGGATGCACAACCCGCGGCCCTCGTGGCAAGTTAAAAAACATAAGAAACTTCCCGTGAATTACGACAATTTTATGAAAGAATTTAAACTTCATTGCACTATAAAAATAGTAAAAATTTTATTAATATCGATTATTATTTAAATGATTCTTAGTATTAATATATAATTTTTTGTTTATAAGTCATTAACTGAATTATTTTGTTGGTGTTTAAATCACCTAAAATGGATTTAAAGTTGTTTTCACAGTTTGGAAGTACCTACATATGTGAGCAAACATTCTCTATAAAAATAAGCTGAGATCAAACCTCACTGATAGCAACCTTAACTCCATTTTGAAAATTGCAACAACTGAATAATAACTAAACAGTGGTAAAATCGTTAAGAGAATTCAGTCACAACCATCTCATTAGAATAGCATTAGAATTAGACAACTACCGCTGTGCATCATATTGTCTGCGGCCTTTGACCAAAAAGGTTGTGCACCCATGGTGTATTCGAAATAATGTTTATTTTTTTAGAATTTTGTTGTATTTGGACGAAATGATATCTTTGTTTAAATGGTAGAATTGAAATTTGTTTTTGAAATTTTTGACCTATTTCAGTCGATAAGTTATTACTTTATTAAAATGAAGTCAAATATATCTACAGGGTCCGCGAATTGTGAGCAATTATTATCAAGCTAATAAGAATTTCAAGAATCATTTTTACTATTGAACCCGCATATAGATCTGTTACAATTCTTCGCAAAATAATTTCTGTTGGAATATATGTTGCTAGTTTGAATTTTAGTCATGGAATTTATAAATATCATGAAGAAATAATTAATTTAATGAAAGAAGAAGCAAATTTATTTGAGTCGTATTTCAAGACGATTGCTATAGTCCTTGACACATTAGACCTGGTCTTGAAAATGGAATTGCACCTTCAGAAGTTCTTCTGTGCAAAGAGTCTAAGACTAAAATAGTAATTGGCAATAAATATCCTGAACGACACAATAGTAGTCAATTGTGGGTAGATTATAATAATAAAATTACTATTAAAACTAGGGTTGTTAATATCGGTTTTTCGAGCAATCCGATTATCGTTTGTATAAATCCGATTTTAAACCGATTATCGTTTGCACTTTGCATAACCAAAGCTACTTACATTATTACTATTCACGCACGTGTATAGTATAATTAGTTTTATTCAAAGTTTATACCACACACAAGGAGAATATGAACTGACTGTTTATGTAGAAAGTTAAAGCATATAAGTAAATTTGTTTTCAATTTCTTCGGTAATTTTCCCTGTATATACTAAAGTATAAATCAAAATAAAACTTTCCGGTGCTGCGGCGGCCTTATTTTAAAATTAAACATAAACATATCGAAACCATAGATATCAAAAACAAGATTCCAAAGTGTAAACATTTAAAAGTAAGTACTAAATTCGATTTTATTTTTAAATATCAGACAAGTCCTGGTTCATATTCAAAAAGACCAAAGATTCTGCATGATCTGGAAGGAGCCGGTTACGAAGCTTGGTTATCAGACGTCCAGTGGCCGAAAATAATCGTTCCGATTGCACTGAGGTTGCAGGAATGCATAAGAACTTCCGGGCAAGAATAGCTGTTTTGGGGAAAAGTTTCATATTATGTTTCCACCACTCCAGGGCTGTTTCACTTGAGTTTGTCGACCATGATGATTTGACGTAATACTCAAAGTCGGATTCCTCTGGCGCCTGTTGTGCTGCACTATCACCAAGGAGAAACATAACTGCATCATGATTTGGTCGTGATCTTTTAGTTGGTGGGATCATGTTATCTTCATCCCGACTCGTCTTCGGCTGTTCGGGGCAATCTGGCAGCTGTCTGATGAGATGACGGACATTTTCATACGCCAGCTTTTTGAAATCGTCCGGAAATCCAGGAAGATGCTTATACATCGGATCGAGAATTGATGCAACAACGCATTCGTTTTTTGCTGTTTCATTATTTTCTAATCCAAATATTCTTAGCAAGATCTCTCTTAAATTCACCCATAATGTCAGAATCTTCTTCTTTAATGGTTAAATGATTTTTCACGAGTCCCCATAACATGGGAAAAACACAAGAGGCTGATGGCTGGCTTTCGGCTGACATGACGGACGTCACGATCTGCAACGCTTTTAAAACAGGGAGCAATTCAGTCATCAGTTGCCAATAATCGTCCTTCATGCCCAACGTTTTGGCATCGTTCAATTTCACCACGTTTTTGTCGCTCAATACTGCAACTACTGGCCATCTGAGTTCTACTAGTCGTTCAAACATGTCATAGACGCTGTTCCAACGAGTCTTACAGTGCTGAATAAGTTTTAGTGGCGTTTTATCCTTGTCCATGGACAACTGTTTTTTCAGGAGCTCCCCCGTTGCCATTGGGCTATGTGAGAAATGTCCGACTAGTCGTGCTGCAGCTGATATACATTTGGAAATTTGATGATCCGTGACAACATGGGAGCCCATTGCATTATTGATGCAAAGTTGCAATTTATGCGCCGCACAGTGAACGTCAAACCATCCATTGAGATTGCCTGCATGATTGATGTTGGATGCACCATCATGGACACATGCAACAATTTTTTCTTTTATTGACCATTCATCAGCTATACTACATAGATGGTCAGCAATGACGGCTTGTGTGTGGCGTTGAGTCATCAGAATTGTTCCAAGAACAGGCGTCATCATATTCCAGTCTGTATCAATGTAGCTTGCAGTAAAACTGAGATAAGCTTCATTGGTGACACTAGTCCAGATGTCGGTAGTGATCGCAATGTCCTTGACATTTTCATGGATATATTTCGACATTTTGACCACTAAATTATTTTTCATTGCTGTTAGTCGTGCTGTCATCGTCTGACGACACGGAGGACGATATCCTGGCTCCACTATCGCCATCAATTCACGGAAGGATTTCGATTCCACGAGCGAAATTGCCAACATATTTTCGGAAATCAATCTCGCAACAGCAGCCGTAATTTTTCCTGTTTACTACTCGGACAATTTCTTTGTGTTGTAATCAATGCAGTCAATCGTGTTTGAGTATTTGAAGATGTTGTTAATCCACCATGTTTGCTACGCAAATGTGCATGCAAACCAGTCGTAGTACCTCCACTCCTACTTATTTGCTGTGCACAGAGCTTACATTGTGCCATCGTCGCCGAAATTTTATCAAAATTGTCCCAGACGTCAGACTTATTTATACGGAAAGCCATAAATTTAAACTGATTTTGTATTGATTTAGATAATATAAAAAATGTTTATTGAATATTACGTAATATTCAAACTAAACCGCAATTTTCAATTATATGGATTAATAACAGCTACTACAAGAGCAACTAACTGAATGAATGGAAATTATATAACAGTTTATATGTTTATAGTAGATTTGAACCATGGATTGGACTTTCCAAAATCTTGTCATAAATTAAAATCCCGAAAATCAATTTACTTCGACCTGAGCAGCCTCTTAGACATTGTCAAAAGATCAACAAACTGAATAAATTTGAGAATGGTCGTCACCCAAACTTGAAGTTTATCCTAGTGTCCAACTCTCTTCCATATTTCAATGGGTAAACAACTAAACATTATGATTCGAGGAATGGCACATGTCTTTCGATCTCTTTACATCTGGCTTTCATGAAGATGATGCGGTATGCAATTCAGTTTATTCTGGTTTTAACTTAAAACCAGAATAAACTTTTAACCGGTTCGCAGATGCAAGATATCAGATTGCAAAATAGACCTTCACGGACTAAACACAAAATCGCCGACCTCGGCCACATCTAGTCCCTGTCAAGGGGGTTAATAGCTAAGCTTCTGTTATGGACTGCAGTAATCAAATCTTTGGTGGCCGATTTCGGCAACAAATATCAGGTTGCCAAACAAAACCGGCAAAATGCAAATACTAAAACACACAACCACAACCTTGGCCTCAGCTGGTCCCGATTAAAAGATTTAATGGGCACAGTACCTGTCAGGGGCTGTATAAAACAAATCAGCGGTTGCCGATTACGGACATCAACTGACAAATAACTGGTCAGTCGGTGAGATATGTTGGAATACTAGAGCAACCTCTTGCCGTTGTTACAGGAATGGGATAATTGAAAAGATTGACTCATGTACAAACACGTTGTAAGGAGTTTTGACGAGTTGAAAAAAACTGCCCCTTTCTGTCGGTAAAATTGAATGGATACAGTAGTAAACAATGAACAAAATTAAATTCCCGGCATTCAATTTATCTGTATAATATGTAAAAGACAAACAAAACCGATTATCGTTTTGTGAAATAAAGAAACCGATAATCGTTTTCAAAATCGAAAATCGGATTTCCGATTTTCGTTTAACAACCCTAATTAAAACCTAAATTCATAATATTCAAAAACATTTAAAGTATTAAAAATTAATGTAATTTATTTATTCTTTGCTTGATTACTTGAATTTTGTTGAATTGGTTATTTATTAGTTTTTTCTAATAATTTGGTGGTCATGTTTAAGATGCGCTGCTTAAGACGGTTTTACCAATATATATAATCGATAAAAACTAAGAATGACCACCTAGATAACATTATTCAAATTATGGACAGAAATCGGAATATTTAAGTAATGTCGTAATCAACCAGCCATATAAAAAAAGAATGAAAATCTCAGTTTTACCTACAAATTTTCCACCATGTGTCATTGAAGAAAAATATATTTCCAAATTAAATTGTTATAAAAAAGTTCATTACAAATCGACAGACGTGTCTGGCCAGGAAACGATAAAGGATTTATGTCACACATATATTGATGGATGGATCCGAAAAACGATTTGTGGTTTAGAAAACTTGTCGGTGTCATACAACAAATGGTATCGAATACCATAGAGAAGTGATAATGAGTTGCAATGTGCACCTGTAATCCTGATGAATGAAGAATGAACTGGTTCATGAGAACGAGTTTATAAAGCTTTCTCTTTACTTTAATAAAACCATGCTAATAGATTTTAAAATATCTAAGTTGTCATTGTTTAAATTCAATTATAAAATTTAAAAATAATTAAAATGGTAAGGATAATAATAATAGTATAATTTTTGCAGCATCTCTTTCTTCCTTTGTTTATTTCTCATTTTTATTAGATAATTCCTACATAAGACTTAATTAGATATGTATTTTCCTTAGATTTCGACCCAATGTCGAATCTCACAGACTTTTTTTGTCGTATTATAATTATTATTATTATTATTATTATTATTATTATTATTATTATTATTATTATTATTATTATTATTATTATTATTATTATTATTATTATTATTATTATTATTATTATTATTATTATTATTATTATTATTATTATTATTATTATTATTGTATATAGGTAACCAATTAAATTGTTATTTCAAAGATTTTTTTAATTAAATCAAAACAAAACTGAGTATATACCTGTAAATAGTATTGTTCAGCTTGTTTGATATTGCCATCTTTTTCAGCCTCTTCAGCCAGCTTTGCCAAAGTCGGATCTATCTCTTCTGGATTATATTTATTTATTAGCCTAATAACATCTTTTTGCATTTTATTTCTCTTGTACATGTTTATAGCCTCTTGAGGTCGATCTATTGTCAAAAATAATTTCTCAGCCTCCTTAAATTTCCCGTCAACCTCTAATTGTTGGGCTTGAGCTTCATACATTCTAATAAACTGAGAATCATGAAAATTCTAACAAAATAAATCACTTCATAAATTCCGATTTATCCAAATACCGACTGCCAATTGAGTAAGCCCGTTCCCACATTCCACAATTCAAATAGGCTTCAACGGCTTGCCTGTAAAAACTTCCTTTAATAAAATATTCTTCTGCTTTCTCAAATTTTTTAATCGATAGAAAATGCTCAGCGAGTATTCGATAATATTTTGTAAAATCTTTGTTATTGCCATCTTGGTTTTCTAAAATAGTCGATACCTTTTGCCATTGTTGGGCACTTATTGCTGCATCAATTGCTTTGACATATGAACTAAATTGATATAACTTAACTAGAGTATCGTAGAGAAATAAATGAAAAACCCGCTTTCTATATAGTGCTGAATAGCATTGTCTAATTGATGAATACTAACTAAATAATTGCCCCATTCCTCTTCTAATCGTAAAACATCGCTAGGAAATGAATCTCTGGCTAATTCTACAGCTCTTTGGAAAGAATTTCCCTTACGATAACACTTCATTGCTTCACTTTTATTAGCTACCAATTCATACAATTCACCCGCCTTTTCAAATAATTCGAATTTTAACAATGACTGCAAATAAAATAACATAAATTTGCATGCTTCTTCAAAAACAAAATTGTTTCAATAATTTTTTTTATCAAAAAACTAAAAACTAAAAAATTCTTTGTTTTTTTAGATTCAGGAAAGGACAGAAAAGGACATTTTTCAAAAAAATATTTTTTCATTTGTACCAATAAGCAATTGTGTTTTTTTCGAAAAAGATTCTAATTTTAAACTTGACGGTTACAAAAAGCTTCATAAAAGGGACAACAAAGAGTGGAGTAATTATAGAAAAAGACATAATGTGGTAAGGAAGGTTTAAAAAACTAAAAATCAAATCATTAAAATGAACAAAATTACTTTTAAAATAAATTGTTCATAAAATACAAACTTTATTTATCAAACTAAATAAAATAATTTAATTCAATTTTTTATCTTATCCAAAATGACTTTTGAGATTGTTTTAATAGGTATGTTTAGCAATACGCCAGATCAGTATTATGCTTTTATACTTAATCTTTTTGATCAAATATTTTCATAGGGCCATAATAATTTATTGGCAACTTTATATATGAGGCAAATATAGGCTTTGAATTGTGCTAAGATTTATGTGAAGAGAAAAAAAGAGATAAAGAATTATTCATTAGAATGTTGATGCGGTTCTACTGAAACGTATATCGGTCACTATTAATCCATTGAACCACTTATTTCATTTATGCAATTTCTCTAAAAGTTTTATTTATCAAAGAAATATTATTTTTAGCAACATACGCAATAATATCTAACATACAACAAAATAAATAACAGCTTATTAAAACCTGGCCAATACATGAAGGAGCGCAAATGTTGAATCGAGCACAATAGGAAATAGGAAAATACGGAATTAAAATTTATTTGGTAAAGCCTGATCAAGGAAATCCAAGAAGATTTTTTATGTGTGAGAGAGATTTATTACTCACAAAAAAATATTAAAAGAATATATCACATATTTTCCAAGTAGCGATAATAATTGATAATCATAATTGATAATAATAGATATTAATAATTAATATTAATAAATAATAATAATAATAATAATAATAATAATAATAATAATAATAATAATAATAATAATAATAATAATAATAATAATAATAACAACAATAATATTATTATTTTCATAACTTATTTCAATTTTCACTTCTGTTTTATTTTCAATTGACATTGTACTTATTAAAAAATTGACTATGAACCAGGAATGATATCGATGTTTTTTTGATATTTTTTTGATATTCAATTTTAAAATTACTTGAAAAAGGCTGTGCTGAAAATTCGTGTACCTCATATATTTTTTTGATCTTTCAAATATTAATATGTAAATTATGGAATTAAAAAAGATAAAATTTGAAACCAAAAGATAAAAATAATAAATAATCATAGTAACAAAAAAAAATAATAAATAATAGCTATAATAATAATAATAATAATAATAATAATAATAATAATAATAATAATAATAATAATAATAATAATAATAATAATAATAATAATAATAATAATAATAATAATAATAATAATAATAATAATAATAATAATAATAATAATAATAATAATAATAATAATAATAATAATAATAATAATAACCTGAGCAATTCTATTTATTAAATCAGCAGAAATAATATCACGTTTTGAAAGTGCTAGTCTCGCTGCTCTAGCTGGCACTCCACTTTTGATATATAAACTAATAGCGTCTAAATAATCTCCATTCATCTCTTTTGATTCTCCTGCTTTTTCATGCTGATTTGTATTTAATAACCATTGATAATAAGAGTTTCTCAAAGTAGCTTCAGATGAATGCCCTTTAATAGTTGCAACCTAATGAAAAATAGTTATAATTAAGTGTTTTTTTAAAATAAATATTCTCCTAGAGTCGTTAAATGACAACCAACACAGCCCTATTGAGATTAAATTGCCAATGGCATCTTGGTTTTTTAGTAAATACTATTTTCATTAGATTATAAGCGCTTGTAACGTAGTAAGTATCTGTCATAATTATTAGATAAAAGACGAAATATACAACTTTTTGGTAAATAATTTGAATTAAGTTATACAATAAAAATATATTACTAAAATATTATATTTGAATGAATCTCAATAAATTTCCAAAGTTGCGATTCTTGACATAACCCGTTTTTTATAAATGATTTGATAAGTATATAAAATATTCAATAAAAAATTAAAGTCTATTTGAATTGGTTATTAAGTATTTTTGTAGATATTATACAATTGAATGTTGTTTCCAATTAGTTCAAACTTGGATAGGTTCATTATACTAGAATTTATAATGAAGAATTTCTATTAATGCCTCAGGCTCAGTTATTTGGTTCAGTTAATTCTCTTAAACTGTCCAAACACTGCTTCAGTGCGTTTTTATAAGTCAAAACAATTTGAGCGATTTAATATCGTGTATTTTTCCATAATTTAGCAATATTTCTGAGAGAAAAGATAATTATTGGGAAATCTTTATTTTCATCATTTCATCCAGAATTAATACTATGACTGCAACGAAATAGATAAGGTACATCAGATTTATCTAGATTACTATTTCCATCACATTCATTCCCCTTTAATACCAGGAACATTTTACTATATTTCGAAGACAAATATGTTTATTAGGGTTAATGAAGTATTGGCTTTTAGTGGAGGTTCTTCTTCAGTACGATACAATGTCACTTGAGTTGATATGAAATTATTATGATTAAAATCAGGAAGACGGTGAAATATTAGTTTTTATGCTTATTCGAACATATTTTTATTTGTTATTCTAAACAAAAAAATGAATTTAACAGAGGGAAACTTGTGAATGAATTGTAGAAAATGTCTTAATGTTGACTGTGGTGTTTATATGAAAATCAAAACATGGCTCATCTGAAAATCACAAATCAATCGGAAAGGATTTTGAGGAGTTTAAACATTTATTGGAAAGAATTAAAATATTAGATTTTCGTTTAAATAAATTTTTTTAAGACATTTCTAAAATTTTATATTTACCATTGTTCCGGAATGAATTAGTCATTTGGTTTAAATATACCGATTGAAAGTTGAATATATGAATGATGTTATTATTATTAAAATTGTTGGGATTATAAAACTAAAATTATCTTAAAAGGTCATAGTTTCTAGCAAAATGAAATATATTGGAAACAGTCAAAAAATGGTATAATTAGAATTGAATGGCGAAAAATGCGAAATTACAGAAAATCAATAAACTATCAAATTTGAATTCGAAAAACGGCACAAGTATAGATCAGACAAGAAGAAAGCTCATGGTGATAATGAATTTATCAGAATACGTTTAGAAAGGTTCGAAAAGCAATGAAATGAAAAACAAGAAATCATTAATTAATTAAAGAAAATTCGAGTTTAGTAAACAACAAAAAAAGTTTAAAAATGGGTTTCGGGAAGCGACTAATGTGACAGCATGATTAATGTTTAAAAGATTAATTAATTATTTTTCTTACGATGAGATGAAAGGAAGCCGCAGAAGAAAGATTGTCAGACAGATGCGATTTAATTTAAAGACAAAAAATCAAATGGATTATTCTACTATATAAAGCAATTCAAAACTAGAAACCATCGATATTTACTTCAGGTAGGGACGAAAAACTTGAGAGTAGGATTTGATTACGTACTAAGTTTATTGAAGTAGGGCAAATGAGGTATTAAGAGATGAGAATTGATCAATTAGGATGAAATCAGAATCAGACTATTGACAGTGATTATTGCATCAAAGTGCAAAGAATCAAACAGCCGCAGTGGAACTCGTCTGGTAGCCATACTTCTTGCTGAGACAATTCGGATGTGCAATTTGTGATATAAAACTGTAAATACAAATATACGTTGTGAGTGTTGTTTTATGTTTTAGAACACGAGAAGTCAGAACCACTGACTAGTATTATCTATTTAATTAAAACCCAACAAAATTGTAGTTAAATACCTCCTCCAAATCGATGCATATTTTTGGCATCTTGCACTATGTTTGACAACACTTCGATAATACGTAGAAGTATTTTTAATATTTCATTCACAGCAGCCAAAGTTTATCGGATACAGGTAATAGATTTTCAATTATTTTAGTATTCGTTCGACTGATACTTACTGCAGATTACATCACTACTGGTTATATGATTGGTTTTGAATGTGGTATACAGACAATATCAATGATTTAGTTACATGCTAGCAAACAGTAGTAGATTTCAATTATTATTTGAATATTGCAAAATATCGAATATCAATAAAGTTGAGTCAAATAATAAATAAATTTAAATAAATCGAGAATTATCGGACTTTCTTTGTCATTAAAAAAGTAGAAATTTTTAGAACTCCCTTTGGAAAATTCTGCTTACGTCACTGATTAAGATTGTCTCAAGGTTTACAGATAATTCACAATTAATTTAATCCTTTTAGCTCTGTCTAGGTACTGCTCAAAACTGTACTTTTAATGACAATTAATAAATCTCAGTTACAAGGTGCTTTATAGGGCAAAGGCTGAAATTAGTTGATATATTAACCAGTTGCTTTAAAGTCTATATTTCTAATACCGCCCATAAGTCAATACTTTGTCGAGAACGCTCTTTGGTTAATTTATTGTTCTAAATCAGGGGTGGCCAACCCAAATCAATCGAAGGGCCAAATTTTCGGAAAAATACTATCACGGGCCACAATAAATTCATTTAAATAAATATAACTCGTTTTTACGATTCAAGTAAACTTAGAATCAATTTTTTAAATTAAAAACATGCTTAATTCGAATATGAATTCTAAAAAAAGACAATTATTGATTTGATGTTTAAAATTGTGTCCGGGCCACATCAAAACGCTTCGCGGGCCACCAGTTGGCCATGGCTGTTGTTATATAGAAATCAAAATGAAATTCAAATTCCAAGATAATTAATTTGTCCTATAAAGGGTTAAAAGAAACCAGTCGCGATTCCGCTGTGGAGTTATAATGTAGAGTTTCCAGTTAATATTTGATAACAAAAGATTTCTATGTTTCAATATCAAGAATTAATGGCTGAAACGGTTAAAGAGTTACAGAAAATCAGTTATAAATCAAACTTATAAATAATAATGAAAAGCTTTACTTCAATAGCCTCGTCCCACATATAAAGCGATTTATACATTTCTATAGCTTCATCGATTTTATTGTTTTCCAGATATATATTTTCGGCCAATTTGAAATTGTTCGTCAACAATGCCAATCGTGCATTGACTTTGTATTGCTTTACTTTTTGAATTTCATTATCATTATACATTCTAATGGTTTCGTGCAAATAATGCGTTTTGCAAATATCTCCCAGTGCTGCATAGCATCTCTCTGCAATGTCGATGTGTTCTATTCCCGTTAAAAGGGCTTTATCTGCCAGGTTTCTCCACATAGATTCAGTTTCTTCGGTCAATTCAATTGATTCCAGAAAACTAACAGCCCTACCGAAATCGCCGTCTTCTAAAGCAGTTTGAAACTCAATCAATCCTAAAACGAATCGTTAAAACAGTTATTATTATGTTCTAATGAATCCCACCTTCATCTAAAGAGTAAGCAACCTGATGCATACCTTCGTTGACTAAAACTTCGGTTTTTCCTTCACTTCTAACGATATTATGAATATCCCCTTTCAAAGGAAAAGACGTCACCCTATCAGGACACTTAATATTATACCAAATACACAAATTCTCTCTTGATTGAGCCACAATTACGTCACTTCCTGGAACCCATTGAACATAGGAGCAGTAATTTAATAGGTTTATTCTGCTTCCAGTTTCAATATTGCTTAATTGGAGTCTTAACTTTTTATCCCGAAACAAAATATGTGTTCCAATTTCATTGAGTTCAATCCAATCAATCTTTGAGTCGTTAGATATTTGAATAGAGACCCCTGTACACAAATCCAACACAGAAACCGTTTTCAAATCAATAAGATAGGCTAGCTTTTTATTTTTCTCTAAATTCAGTTGTTTTCTCTCGTTTATTCGTATACTTATATGATGGGGACTAATAAATTCTGTCCTTACACACCCTAAAATCTCACTTAAACCGTATTCGATTAAAGTCAATTCTCCTCCTTTATATATCATACAAACATTATCACTGTCAAATATGAATTTCTCTTGAACTCCCGACGATTGCCAAGGGATTTCACTTAATTTATTAGTGCTCATGTCACCCAGCATCAGAGTTTCTGAGGTATGTGCGATTATGTATTTGTCCTTTCCTGTGATTTTCACTTCATTGATTTCGTGTCCAAAATAAGATTTGATAATGATTTTAACGTTTGTTTTAACATTATTCACGATCACTTGACTTGGGCCGACATAATTAAGCTCAAATTTATCCTTGTAAATAACCTTTCGCAAACAACAGTCAAATAGATTGATTCCTCCACATATGTTACTAATACATACTTTCGAGCCGTCTTTTTTCCAACAGAGACCAGAAATAGTATATAAATTAATAATTTCTTTGATTTCACCCTCTTCCCAAATTCCTTTACGAATATTCCAATTAAGAATTCTCAGTTTATTATAACTTCCAATGACAACTGACTGGCCGCTAGGATTTGAAGATGCAACTGTAAACTCTTTTTCATTTAGATCTCTACTAAAATCAAATTGTTGTAATATTCTTCCATCTCGATTATAGACATAAATCCTCTTATCACAGCCAGCAGCAATAATTGTATTGCTTGATCCCCATGCTAAGGCGTAAGGAGCACTTGGATGGGTAGCTATTTTCCCTTGAGTATCATTACTTCCTTCATCATCAAAGAAATATCTAATAATAGATCCGTCTGAGTGGCCAGATATAAATCCTTTACTTGTTGAATTAGAGCTAAGTGAAACTGTGAATTTATCAGCATTGTATACTGTATGAGATTTATTGGTTTTAATATTTGCAACTCGAACTTTTCCATCTAATAGACCAAGTACAATTGGTTGATCAATAGGCCATATTAGACATGTAACAGAACTTGGCTGGAAAAATTTATTACAAATAGCTTTTTTATCATCCCATCGTTCCCCAAGTTTATAAACATAAACAATACTGTCTGACTGGCCGACTGCTAATTTCGAGGAATCAGGACTGAATGCAATTGCATTTACGACATAATTCTTTTTCCCATATTTAGTATCAGATGATTTTGTCGCGAAACGATCTTTCTTTTCACCATTTTCATCAAAGAGCATTATTACACGATCATCAGAGCATGCGGCAAATTTCTTACCATTTGGTGACCAATCAATTGCACAAATTTTAGCTTCATTTGCCTGAGGAGGCAAAATAGTTTTGATATGTTTCAATTTCATATCTAAAAATATTAAATATAAGTATTAAATATATGAATATTTTATTTGTAATTAATTTTAAAATAATATTATTAAAAAGAATTTAAAAAATAATTTGCACTATTAATAAATAGTAACCAAAGTAATAAATATTATTTTAAACAACAAGAAAATTAATTCTAAATAATATTGAAAAAATATATTTTAAACAAAACATTTTGTAATTAGTGAAGAATATTTTTGAACTTTTAATCAATAAAAAAGTTATACGACAGAAATTAGATAAAATAACGTTATAGAGAATTATATATTTAATGCATATTTATTTCATAATTTAGTGCAAATAGCAGATTCATACTAAAAACAGGATGAATTTATGCACCAACCTAATAGTTGTTTAAAAATAACAAGTTTTTTGAATAATAATAAAACTTTTCAGCGTTTTATTTCTCTTGTTAATCATTATTATCATTATTTATCAGAATTAATAAAACAAGTGCAGCATAGCTTTCAAACATTCTTGACAACAAAATATTGAAGGATCAATATTAGATGGACATAAATGCAAAGAATGCATATAAAATTACTTCCAAACAATATAAATGAAAAAGAAATTTGTCAACAGGCAAGAAATATCAAAACAACAATTAATTTGCTTTTGTATATGTGAATATGATAGACAGCGGCATTAAATCTTAAGCTCCGCAAACGTAGTCAACTAATGATCCTCATGAGAGTCACAAAATGTCAAAAACTAAATTGTTATTGTGTATTATTCAAGATGTATTATTCAAGAAAAAGGAACATCTAATGAGTAAAATATAAACTCGTTATTGCATGTTGTAAATTGAAGTATTCAAAGAAATTTGTAACAAATGCAAAAACCTCATTCATTCGCAGAAACTTTGGTGCTACCAACGGCTATTGACATGGTAGACACGATGCTCAGCGAATGGTATGTTGATCAGCTTAGAATGATTCCACTTACAGATAATACAGTGGGAAGAACAAGTCCGATATATCTGAAGATCTTTGCTATCAATTAATAGAAATATTAAAACTATCTTATTTTGCGTTGCAAGTGGATGAAGCAACAGATGTCGTTAAAGATGCCCACTCGATTGCATATGTAAGATATGTTGTAGAAACTGATGTTAGAGAAGATTTGTTATTCTGTAAACCTATTGAAGACAATACCACACCAAGAGAAATTTTTAATTTGATTAATACATTTTTTAATTCGAAAGACATTTTGTGGAGAACTGTATTGGCCTATGTACAGATAGAGCTCCCTCGATGGCAAGAATAAACGCTGATCTACAGGTACTAGTTCAAAAGGAAGCTCCTTGTGCAATTTGGACACATTGAACTATTCATAGACTATCACTAGTTTCAAAAGATATTTGCAAAGATTTACTAGCAGTATTTGAAATTATTATAACAGTTATGAATTTTATTAAAAATGTTCCATCAAGAGAAAGGCTCTTTGCAAAATTCTGTGATGACGTGGGAGAAGAGTATAGAGCCCGTTATTGTGAGCCGCGTTGTCTTTCTAGTATTATAGAAGTTAGACGGGTGATTGAGCTAAGAGAAGTGATCGCTATGTTTCTGACTGATAATAATAAAGATGAAGCAAATGTATTTTATTACATAAAATTCGTTATAAAACTTGTGTATATAGTGAAAATAGTACTGAGTTTGATGAAAAAGACAAAATTACTGCATTTTTGAAAAAATTGAAACTCTGGGAAACAAGTTTGAAAAATAATAATTTTGACATGTTTCCCGATTTTAAAGCCATCTGTCCTTCCAATGAAATAGAAGAAAGTAAAGTTATTATTAATAATCACTTGACTAATCTGTAAAGCAATTCTCATATTACTTTCTAAATCTTGATATATTAAAATGAGAATGGATACAAAACCCGTTTTTGCTTGAAAAATTTGATGATTTTGATCTTTCGGCAGCAGCGCAAGAAATGATAATTGACTTATCTTGTGACAGCACATTGATGCAGATGTTTCAACAAGAAAATAATATTATTACTTTTTGGCTACGAGTAAAAATAAATTTTCCTCCTTTAACAAACAAAGATCTAGAAATTTTATTACCATTTGTAACATCATACTTATGTGAAACCAGTTTTTCTGCAGTAGAAGTTTGAAACGAAGTATCAATCGTGTTTAGTGATAGAAAAGGAACTAAGAACAGCGACATCTACAATGATACCGCGGTTTGAGAAAACATAGGCTGAAAAACAACAACATCCAATACATCAATTATGCTTTATTAACTTTTACATGTATTCTAGTTGTTGAATTGTTATAAAATTTGTTTCTTTTCCATTTAAAATAAATATTACTTATAATAAATGTTTAATGTTTATTCATAATATGTTATATCATTTTGTAGTCCATTAAATAAATTACAATATCAGGTGAATATTTATAAAATTAGATTCTCACGAAAGTTGATGGGGCGCAAAATTTGTTTATACAAAAGAGAGGCGCAGATACAAAAAGTTTGGCAACCACTGGTATAACCTTAGTAAATACATTCAGCATTAACATGGTTTTTAAAATTGATGACATAGAAATAAAAATGTCCTATTATTTAAATTAGTGATTCAAGTTAACACTATTTGACAGATTTAAAATTTCATTTAAAAAATAAAAAATATTAATATCAGTTTTTAGAAAAATGTGTTGACTTTTGTAGATTTAATGATAAATAATTAAATTTGCTAAAAACGCATTTAATGTATTTGCCAGTATGGAGGTGTTCAGTAAAAATAAGTATGCAATTTTGTCCGTAAATCTAGCACTAATAAAAAGTTTGGTAGTACTATTAGATAGATAAAAAATGTCTTAATTGATATTTGAATTACTGAATAACATCACTTTTAATAAAAGAAAAGTCTAAAGTTTATTATCCAAACCAGTGATGCCCACAATATTTGCAACAAGTGCCAAAAAATTTCTTAAATAAATAATGTCAATTTAAAAATTCAAATTTTTTGTTAAAATCTTTTGACTTTTAAAAATATTGTGTCTTTAATTTTTGAAGTTCAATTTCTTAAAGCTCAACAGAAAGTTTAGAATAATTTCCAAGGCATTGTAAAAAATGTCTTTCGAGATTCCATTATTTCATACAAGAAACAGAACTTTGACAAATTAAGCAAATTGGTTAATTTTCAATCTCGATAAAGAAATAATTTTTTTCCCAGTTACTTTGAAAGAAACGACTGCTTATTGTCCATTCTCTGCTTCTTTGACATAACTATTTTTTTGTTGATTATAGATAAAAAAATGAAATCAATAAGAGAACATCATACCTTTATTGAAAATTTGCTTGCCTTTATATATTTTTTTAAAATGGCTGAAACAAAACGAAACAAACATAATAAAACAAAACATTACTAAAAACCGGAATGGTTTCAACATCAATAGTAAATAAATATATATTATATAACATCATTTTAGTATTAAAGATAAAAACTCCATATTGATTTTTACACATATTTAATCTTTCTTTGTCTTTTAATCTCTTGTGATTGTAGATTAATAATAAACAATAATTATTGATTTTAAGGTTATGGTAATTGTTCCGAAAACTTTAACAAATATGGAAGTTTAAAGAGTGTCAATAAAAAGGGCAACGCGTGCCACACTTTGGGCATCACTGATCTAAACACTAACAGATTTTAAACATTCTAAAAACCACCATTTCAAATTGTAACTATAGTAAAATTTAGAAATTCTATAATTTGTATTTTTGAATTATTTGAATATTTTAATTTAATTTCCTTTTCTCTGTTTAATTTGACACTAAAAATAATTTTATTTTTAAATCTTTTTAATTTTTGTTATTTTCTATTTCCTAACATTATTAAGGAACTTAATAAAATTGTTTCGATATCATATTGGGATTTTAATTTATTTTTATTATTATAAAATTTATTTATTTTATTTTGATTTAATTTTCATGTTATGCATTTTGCGATGTGTATATTTGTATTATTCTTTTTGCTGTTTTGTTTTATTTTTTAAATTTTGTTATTCATAAAAATTCATTGTCATTGTCCATATTTATTGATGCAGCGTTAGAAATGGAAGAATAATTTAAAAACATTTTGATATCAGAAAAAGCGAATTTATCATATTTTTTCATAAATATATTTTTAACACAACTGTTGATTTTTCCAATATTAATGTTTTAATTCCTCAATTTGATCATTTATTTCAAGATTCTAAATTAATTGCAAACAAGTGTACCAAATAAATAGGAAATAGGTAAAAATACAGTTTATAATAAAAGTTAATTAAATTTAAAAATATTTCAAATTATTAAAATAAAGGTAAAAGACGAATAAAATAATTTTAAAATGATGGGATATCCATAAAAATGACTAGAAAAACAAAACTAATTAATTAATTAATCTAATTTATTATTCAAAATAACCACCAAATATTGTGTGAAATCTGGAATTGACAAGATAAATAATTTCATAAATCATCTAGAGTTGGTTCGACAATTTCTAGTTGGTCCAAAAGAGCGGGCAAGACATTGGTAGAGAATGCCTATCCCAACATTTTTTTAAAGCACAATATTATACACATCATGCTCAAAATAATTTAAAATGTACACAATAAATAAATATATTTCTAAGCAAAGTTCACATTTAAATACATTTAAACTAGAATAATGCAATTATGCTTCTTTGAATTAATTTAAAATTTGTTCATGCTTAAATATTATCAAAATTACTTTTTCTCTAAATATATTTAATAATATGTTACATAATAAATATTAAATTATTTGTTACAAATCATATGGTTTATTAAAACAAATTTATAAATTTAAACAAATTAAATTAATTTTCTATGATATGCATTTGGAAGCAATTCCGAACTATTTTCCCAATGAACTAAATTCTGTGAAAAAGTTTCTAAATATTTTTTAAATTTTAAAGCCATGTAAATATTATTCGTTTTTTCAAATAACTTTATCATAATTTTAATATTAACAATTTCAGGCATTAACAATTCATCTGAAATTAAACATTTCTGAATAAAATTTTCATCAATCTTATTGTAAAAGCGATCTTCATAAATTTTAATAATATTAATATTTTTCAAATTTTTAAATCTATGCTTAAAAATAGTTTTCAAATTCAGTTTTATTTGTAATTCTGCTTTCACATTTTCTCCTTTTTTTACATAAAGATTAGCTAAGTTGGTGCTAGTTTTAAGGAAAAAAAGCTCTGTATTGCTTAGGTCACTATATATTTTTAGCGCATTGTGAAAAAGAAACTCTCCTTCACTATATAAGCCTATATTAATTAATAATAATCCTAAATTATTCATTTGCTTGGCCACTGATTCGTGCTTGGAACCGAATAGCTTTTCTCTAATTTCAAGGGCCTTGCGGCATAAATTTTCGGCTTCAAAATAATTGTTATTTCCAGTTAAAATTATAGCTAAATTATTCAATGTAGACGCTACAATAGGACTTTCATACCCAAAGAACTTTTCCCTAATTTTTAAAGCTTCATTAATACATTTGGCGGCTTCATTCCATTTTCGTAAACTTCTATAGAGAAACCCTAACATACAATATAATAATGCCAAGTCCGGATGTTCCTCTCTTACAAGGGTATTTTCGAAAATTGCTTGCTTGCAAAGAGAGATAGCTATGTCAAAAAGACCTTGGCTCGAATATTCTTTTAGTAAAATATATATACAATGAATTTTTTTGGAATTTCTAAAAACATCATACTCTTCGTTGTCACTTTCTAGCAAATCAAAATGATAATTATCCGAAGTTTCGAATTTCCTACTAAATATTATTCTCATTTCATAAACATAATTGGATTTGAGTAAAATTACATTATTTATTGAAATTTTCCTTTCAACTTTTGTAATTTTATTTCTCATGTCTTGTAATTCCTCTTTTAGCCAGTTGTTTTCCTCTGTCAATCTTGCCATTTGCAAAATTGAACGTGTCAAATCTGCTGTCAAAGATTCATAAATTGTTATAAAGGATTTTAGTTCCTCGAATTTGTTACTGCTTTGAATGAGGAACTTTTGAAAATCAAGGAAATATGGATCTTGAAAGACTTCATACTTGGAAGTTAATTCCACGTTTGCTTCTTGAATTAAAGAACAAATACTTAATAGTTTTCTTCTAAAGTTAAATTGTTTCATAAATAATTGATATATTTAATTTTTATTTCAATTTAAATCTATGTAGATTTAATAAATTGAATGTGTCGCTAAAATATGTACACCAAAATGTATAAATTGCGGTACGGTTAGCAATAAATTAAGGTCTAACATAATATACATCAAACTCTATCGAGATAAAGTTTCTATAATATACTAATCCAGTGGCGTAGCTAGAGTACTTGGCGCCCTGGGCTTACTATAAAAAATTTTTTGTGATATTAAAATAGACATATGTAAAAACGCCAAATATAAAATGCATATTAATAAATTCTAAAATAATATTTTAAAAAAATATAAAATATAAAATATAAAAATATAACAAAACTAGAAAAAAAACTGGAAAACAGAAAAATAAAATCCCTTTTTCATCGTTTATTTTAAAAAAATTTCAATGCTTGGCTATATTTATATATTCTATATATATATATATATATATATATATATATATATATATATATATATATATATATATATATATATTGCGTTCAATCCGGCGCCCCAAAAATTGTGGCGCCCGGGCAACTGTCAGCCCTCGCCCCCACCTCGCTACGCCACTGTACTAATCGGCAATTGATAAGCTTCTAAATGACATTGATTTAGCTTTTCTTATATAAATAAAACTTACCTATGATAAATGTGTGTGTCATAGCGGGAACTAACATGGAATTGGCTCCGTAACATTAAATAGGCTCTTACANGGATCATACCAGTCATAACACCTCCAGTACTTTCAGTAATATTAAACAATCTTGTAGCTGAACTCTTCTCAATCATTTTATCTGGAACCTTTCTTTGTGTAGCTACTACATCACAATTATTGCATCGAATACCAACGGAAATTTGGCCAAAAACACCATTAACATTATCAGATTCATAAATTTCTTCATTAAAAGCAGCCATCATTACCAACTCTCTAAAATTCATAAACCGAAAATCGATAAAACTTCTAAATCTAAAATTAGAACAAATTACAACCAACTAATTCATAAAAATTGAAATACCTCTTGCTCGCGTCTGTGTGCGCACACAGCCAAAAACAAAGAAAAGAAAAGCGCGCACAGACGCGAGATCAACTAACAACCCAACACAAAAATGAGATTGCCGCGTCTGTGTGCGCACACAAACCCATCACACAATACAACGCACACACAGACGCGCATTGAGCTCATAATTCACCAGTAGACGCAAAGTGCCCACGACCAAGTGGAACTCCGGGCGCTGAGGATTAGAGTATAGCTGATGGAAATTCAATTGAATCAACAGGCAGTGGACAACTACGTGACGGGGTAAATCGACCTATTAGTCCTAATAAAACTAGCTTTCACTGAGACATAAGATAGTTGTATACAAGGAGCCAGTACCTCATCAGGACGAACAACAGGGCATGACAAAACAGGAAAACGGGAGTGAGCTCAACGGCATTCTCGCAAAGAAGCCCGCGTTGCAGGGAGTCCGGGCAGGAACTTGATTCCTATAGTTGAAATTGTGATACTAATAAATGACTGTTTAAACTTCAATTATTATAATTGATATAAATTTTCGAGCCGTTCTAGAGAGAACAACCAATAAACAAGAAAACCTAAACGTATGACGGACACAGGTTTTATAATAGCAGTCCGCGAACCCACTCGAGTACTTGCCGATTATAGTGTACAAAGGTACGCTCACTTTTCGCAAATACTCACTCATTCGATACAGTTCCAACGTCGATTGCACAACGGGTATTAAGTGGCAAAGCAACCTTTTATTCTGGGTTACACTGGAAACAGCACGAAAGAATAAAATGTTGTTTACCTGTAAACCCATCATCAGTTCAGATTCATATTCTTTCACGACTATGATTTTATCAATAACGGTTTTATCCATTTTGTATGATTCACGAATTCTATGATTTAATTTTACTTTAAGGTTAATTGCTGAATAAATTCTTAACTCCCTGTTTGGAAAGCTGCTGAGCAATTTAGGCGAGTTATATGATCTTGATATTAAGTACATTTTTATCATTGATGAGTGACTCCATTTGTCAATATAAAATATAAATGTTTTCTTTTTCGTTGCACATTCTCTCACTTTTACCCGTCTAAGCTAATATTCTTGATATAAGTGATATTTCATATCACTTGTCCATTTTAGGTTTCTTAAGTATGCTTTCACTCAGACACAATAACTAATGAATACACTAATCCCATTTCCGTTTGAGAGCAATCGTATGCCAACAAAGGAGTTGTAGTCTTTATGATTCCTAATAGCACAAAAATAGATATCAATGACCACGGAATTGTTACTTCTCCTTTCTTTGTGCCTTCGCTTCTCCTAAGATTCATTGGTTTGGATACTAAGCTTTCCCATCCGCCATTAGTTTTAACCTTTTTTTATTTGTTCGTTAATGTTAATGCGTTTTTGACCAGCTGTTTTAATTTATCTTCGAAACAATCGTAGGTGCCAGTTTATAACATTATATTCTATCATATTTTCATCACAAAATTCGATTTCCTCATTGTTCATTTGCAGCACCAATGGGAATCGTTCTTTTAGCTCCTTTGCTAGTTGTTTTATAAATTCATGTTCGTTTGTTGTGCCATCATTTAGCAAATACAACTCGATAATCATTCCCTTCAAGATTGATTTTGTTTTATTCAAATCAATAAAATCATCTTGTCCGGCTAGCTGAACAATTTTTCCCTTCAGGTTGACTAACTCATCACCATTGCCTGTTTCTGCGACATTGAATTCGCACCAATCCATCGTTACTGATTAGCTACAGTTTCTTGGACTTCACCTGTCTCATGTTTATATTCTGTTTCATTTACCTTATCGTTTCCCAGCTGGTGATTTTCGGATTAACTTTCCCAACGTTCAGCTGACAACACCTTCATAATTTATTTGTCCTTCGTATCATCATATACATCGTTTCCAATTCTGGGCCAATAAGCAACCACGGCTTCCTCTTTCAATACATCCTAACTCTCTCAATACATATACGATGTCTATGAAATTTGGACTACATCCGTAATTAACTACAAATTCATCATCATCTAACTCGACTCCTCGGGAGGTTAATATGATGATTCCATCATTACCTAAAATTTTTCTCGCCTTTCGTAGTGATTCGATTCTCAATATTCAGGTTCTAATTTTCGTATAATTTCTTTTAGTTTATTTTGGTAACTTGTTTCTCTATGAACATATAGCAGAATGCATTCAAATAACTTTCCTTTGTCTCGATTCATTGCATATGTTTATTTCATCTTTATACCCAATATAAAGCATATCTTGCAAATCTTTCAAAGTTTCATCCCATTTTCCTTATCTGAAGTTGAATTATCATTACTATTTAAATGATTTTACCTCATATTTTAATCTAGGAATTAAACCACAATCAACTAAATATTCCTCATCTCCCAAATGCAGATTTATGAATTTCAGTTGCACGAGCCGTACATTGTATTTCTGTTTTATAAGCTCTTTCTACCACTTTTTTATGAACTTACTTCCGGGCTTCTCCCTTTGATTATAGTAGAAATATTTGTACCGTAATTACTTGTGACCATCCGTATCTTGATGAGTACATAAAATATTCTATCATAAAGTCTGTGAATTCTACAGAGTCTCCTCTATACCGATTGAGTTTAAACGATTCGTACAGACTTTCTAGACCCTTAGTGGTGCAGCAGAATTGTCCGAATAAGCCTAGGTTAGCTAAAATCAGCGAGTGGAAAATAATTTATTAATAAATGAGTTTTAGTGATGACTTTGGACAATGTTAAGAATTTTCTCAATCCTGCTCAAAAATTTTAAAGAGAACAAAAACTTGGTCGAATTCAAGAAAAATTCAATTACAAAGGCAGAGCGTTGCCCAAATTTTTGAAAGTCGTCGAAACCTTAGAATATAACAAATCTAGGAATAAATCATCAGACCTATAAACAAAATTAGATCCATATTAAAAATTTAAAAGAA
The DNA here is from genome assembly GCA_959609185.1 of Schmidtea polychroa. Taxonomy (NCBI): domain Eukaryota; kingdom Metazoa; phylum Platyhelminthes; order Tricladida; family Dugesiidae; genus Schmidtea; species Schmidtea polychroa. The sequence goes on from CAUHTR010008002.1 coordinate 80,809, forward strand.
TAAGAAAATTGGTTAACATTCACTAATAAGGACTAAGCAAAAACAAGCATCAGAAGAGCAACAAACCCGGCATTGAACTGAAAGTAAGACCTTCCATTGGCAGTCATGAACCCGAAAGTTAAAATGCACTGAGTAGTTCTAGAAATGAAGCTCACCTGTTTATTGATTTTCAGCCACTGTACATTACCGACATGGTAGTTGCCATAGTACACGGATGGTAGAAAGATTATAATTTCTCCTATTTAAATTTTTAAATGAATTTTTTAAAGCGTTCGTATCATTCAAATTACCTAAGCCATTTTGGGGTTCTAACACAACACATCTTTAAGAATTATTTTAATTATTTTATCATTTTTAGATAATATTTCTAAATATTAATTAAACAAAAAGAATTAAAATATTTTTTCTTCTCTTAATCATTTTTAATTTTGGTTAATAAAATTAAAAATTTAATAAAATACTTTAAAAATCTCTTAATTGTTTTAATAACTAACTTTATAATGTATTTTTGTGAATATGATCCATTTTCTAAGTCACTTGAAGATTTAAAATCTTCAATCGAGCAAACTCCGTTTGGAAGACTCGTAAACATATTTTAAAAATGAATAGTTTGACGTTGGTTTTAGATTGGGGAAAATTCGTCAAAAGATGACTTAATAAGATTATATTTCACATTTTTAGAACCTTTGCCGAAGCGTGAAAATGATGTCAACCAATTATACTCTTCAAATCAATGTTTAAATAATGTTAAATATGTTTGCGAGTCTTCGGAAGTTATAGCATCAAAGCGTTTCAAAATAAATGAAAATGAAATCATCCCGAAATATTTCATAGAAAATCCGTCGCGAAAACGAAAATTAAATAGAAATTTTAATGTTTTTTAATTGTTAAATAATTTAACGTTTTATGATCCGTGTTCGTACGATTAAAATATTTTAACATTGTAAATACATTTAAATATTTATGAATAAATGAATTTGAAACTCTTAATTGTATAATTTTGAATTTCTTATGTGGCATACTTTTTAATAGTAGTGTGTCAATACTAAAGCAAACTGGATTTTAATTTCCAATACTTTATTTTGAAGCAGAAAAGACAAAATATTAACAAGTTAAGAACAGTTAATACATTTTATTGTCAATTCAGTATTTAGGTTAGGTTTTTGAGCAGAAAGAGTAATAATGATATTTGATGTAATTACAATATTGGTTATTCGTTCAACTACATTTTCATAGATTTTATTTTAGCATTTACTGCTAATTTTCATTTTTAATTTCAATAAATATATTTATTGTACATATCCATTGAAATGCATCTGGTTTTTGCAGTCAATAATTGGAAACAGTATATATCTAATTTTCTTTGGTTTCATGAATTTTTTAAAATTCTTTTCTTTGTGATAACATGTATGTATTCATCACATTCTTAGGATCAAATCTTAGACATCTTGAAGTGTTTTAGTTATTTCCTCATTTTCTAATTGAAACCCATGATTGATATATGCATGAAAGAGTAATCCATAGTCTGTTGATATTTTGGAATTCACAGTTGCCACATCAGTTACTAAAACTTGATCTTTGAAATCCAAAAACTTGAAAATTGCTTCACTTAAAAAATTGGCATTAACTGATTCTGTATCGACTTCAATTAACTCAAAATTAGAATTCATTGACTTGATAATTTACTTTGAGGATTCAGGCGTCCACTCTTCGTAGCTCACATATAAGCATGATGACTATTCTTTTGTTGCATGGTTATACCATAAATTGAAATTGCAATGGTTTTTCCTCTTTATTTTGTTGACTTAATTTCTTGTTAAATTCGAATTTTATTAAACTCTTTTTTTTAGTTTATTGTCAAGTGATCGCAACAAATTGTTTATTTAATTCATTATTTAATAATGATCTTTAGAGTTATTAATTAAAAAATTGTTTAATGTGCTTTCATTTTTTTTACTGTTCATTGATTTCTATGCAATGAATTGATAACATATGAACTTGTATACCTATGGAATTTGAATATTTTGTTTTGATGATTTGCACGCACATTTTGAAACTTTTGAGTCTATGCAAAAGGCTTAGACGAGATATAAATCTTTACCTAACTCATGTGACCATGATAGTTTTCCGGCATTCTATTAAATTATATTTAAAGAAACTAAAAGGAATAACTTAATTTGTGCTATAACCACTACATAACTACATAGTGGAAAGCCCTACAATATATTATATTTGAATTCAGTGTCTCTGTATTGCAACCTCCCAAGTGGTAGACGCGCCTGACACTACTGTGCACATACTTGGTAATATTCAACAGCAAGAGCACAAGCTGATAAATGTAATGAACAGGTATATAATATAAAACACTTGAATGTGATTAAAATCAACTCACACGGAACACTAATTTTTGTGTTCTTTCTAATCGCTATTCCTAGTAATATTACTGTCTAAACATTACTGTCTTGGTTAATAATTAAGGTTAGAATTATTACTTTTGGTAAATTTTATTGACAAATGTGACTACATAGTATTATTATAGTTGATACTAAATAAGAACTAAAAACATCGACTACTTAATTCATTCATACACTGGGAGATATGGTCACATATGAACACATGACAGGGGGTAAAAAATGTACGCGGTGGAAAAACGAAGAGGGTGTATCAAAATCAGGAATTCTTTATGATATGCAAGATGACTTTTCTTTTCCAATTTATTTTCAAATTTAAACTACTCGAGGGACGTACAAATCGACCACAATTTGAAAAACATTTAGTTAGAATATAAACTAGCACCCCATAAATTATCTATATAGTTAAATTCCATTCTATGTATCAGTTAATTCCAAATTTTCTCTTCGCATTCACCTGCAAATTTCGTCGTTTTTTGAAATTTCTTACCGTTCTTACAGCTCATTTGATTTATGCTATACGAGATTCATTGAGTCTTTTAAAAATTATATTCTTTAACCATAAATAAATAGCAAAATAAAAATAACTTAATTCGCTTCTAAAAAAATCTCCAAAAATGTGTTTACTATTATGCTGGTTTACTCATAAAGAACTGTTGTTATGAGGAATACGAAACTCTGACAAACTTTTATTGAAACTTTTTAATAACCAATGAATAGCTAGTGCTTTAATTCACACGATCAAAGAAAAATCACTCATTTCAAACCCGCATTTGTATCATGATAGAATTTTAAAAATTGTCAACGAGTTTCATAAAATCAATATTTTCCCAACCATATTTGACAAAAGTTATAAAACATTAAAAAAGAAAAAATTATCTCGAAAAGAAATATTGAATAATTAAGCGTGTGCGGTCTAGAAAATTAGTATAGGAAATCATTTTTTATTAATCATTGCTCGAAATAATATAAAAATTAACCAATACTAAAATTTTGAACATCAAATTAAACTACTTCATAATAAAATAAAACAATAATCTTGTTATCTATTTATAAAATTCATCATAGTTCGGCGAAGTCGATTTAATTTAAAATACAACAGTTGCAGCAGGCATGTATGGAATTGTAAATAAAACCTAATGAATAAGAATCAAATTTAATTATTCTTTTTCCTTTTTATCTAAAGAATCTTTTATAAGTACAGCCTTTGAATTATTATTATACTGTTCCTTTTTCTCACCATAAGAAATATCACCGGTAGCATCAAGATTAGTTACAAATGTTGATAAAATTAAATCCCGAAGAAAATGAGATCTTTGTTTTAAAATAGAATTTTGTTCATCGACATTTTGTTGATTCAACGAATGAATATCTCTGAATACAGAAACTCTATTAATAGTTTTAACCACAATATTTACAAAGTAAACTTGAAAATTTAAAATGATAAATACTAAAACCTGAATGCGGTTTTATTTCGTATTTTATCGATTTAAATTACTGATTACGTATGGAAAATGGTACTTGGAATTTAATTTTTATTTAATTAAGAGGTTTAAGTTGTTTATTTGATTGTAGTAAAATTAAAAATAGAACATGATATGAATTCTTTTCAACTGGCTAAACCATTTAAGATTTTGTCGACGTAAATATCAAATCAGAAATTACTATGGAAAATAGATGTAATGAATTATTGGAATTGGATGTTTTAACAATTGGCTAAAGTGCAATTCGTCCATTATGAGAAATACTCGAAATTTTATCCGCCAGAAACAAATTACTGGAACAATTGAGTTGTTTTCAGTAAGAATTATGTGAAAAATACAACAAAAAGAACAAGGGTGGTCGAACTTTATTTCCCAAAATGATTAAAGGAATAAGAGTGTCACTAACGTTCAAACAAATTCAGCCAGTAAGGAACGTCTCGAATGACGCTATAATGAATGTCAAGAAACAATTGGTGCTTCTTTCTGTAAAAAAAGTAGATAGTTAAAAATCAAAGCCTAAAAATGCACAACATGGTAATAATTGAATCAGGCTAAATAATTACTTTATTCAAGTGATGCATAATTATTTTCAGCTGAACGGATTTGTTAACAGTTCAAAATGAAGACTAATAATCCAAGGGAAATTATCAGCAAGAAAGATATCACTACAAACGGACCTGTATTCCGCAGACACGAGAATGATTCTAATTTTATTTATGTCTGTAATTAAGATTCGATAACATAGCATAGCATTTGATTCACCACTAATAATCCAATTTTCTAATTATAATATAGCTTATTGCAATGTATTATCCATATTACATGTTTATTTATTCAGTAATGTGTATTACTTGACTTCGTTGTGACTTTGACTGACCTTCAAGTGGTGCATGTGTATGTGATAGCGATTGAGTAAAGTAATCAGATATAACCTCTACGTTTAACACGATAAACCATATTCAAAAGTAATGTACAATAGAGGTTCTTAAAGTGGTAGAGTATGGGTAAAAATAATACGTCAATCGAAAATAACATAATTACATCAGGAACTGCATTGACTATATTGTTGTTTATCTAATACCATTGAACTTTATTATGTTCTTTATAAATTAAATAAGAAATTCAAGTATATTATTTTGAATACATGGAACATTTTTATGGGATTGCTCTAATAAAAAGGTTAAGAATAATTTATTTGAATCGCTTTATCAACTTCCAGTAAATGTGACGAAAAGTCATGATTTGTGAAAGTCACAGTAATTTAAAGAAATCAACAGGCGAAAGATATCTCCATAAAAGCGATTCTATAGGATTATACAATTAACATAAAAAATATTTGACATCAGTTAGAAATTTCAATCAAAAATTAGTGAAGTGATTTTTAAGATAGCTATAAAATCAGTACCGATATTAATAATTTGTTAATATTCAAAATATGTATTCACATAATTTTACAGCACCAGTCTATTGGTACAATAAACGGATGTCTATCAGCCATAACATAGACTTGTATTTAAACAACAAAATATTAAGCTTGAGAAAATGAAAATAGAGCATTTTAGGGATGCAGAATATGAAAAAGATTAGTATATTACAGAATTCCCAATGTAGTGCTTATTTGTCTAATAAACATTGCGTATCTTTGGCATAGTCTGAAAGTAAAGATAAAGAAGCGTCAGAATATATATATATATATATATATATATATATATATATATATATATATATATATATATATATATAATTTAGTTTTATTTTAGTTCAA